>CP136068.1:2126747-2407581 GCA_032622095.1 Siphonodentalium dalli
ACGGACATTTCCCAACCGGACATTTCCCCACTTTCTTCTTTTAAATCATTAAATATTAATTATCCTTGCGAAAATATCTAAGTGACATCTCTGGAAACTAATAACTTAATATTGTTACGCCATTATCAAATTACAATCTGTCATAAACGCATGGATATTATTTTGAATGTATCGGTATTGACGAAAAATAGCGACAAAATATCTGTCGTGATTCACATTTGGCTGATTAAGCTATTGTCTTACACTTGGTGCTCATAAACCTTGGCCGTCATAAATACAATGTCATCATAAACATGCATTGTGCAGGAGCCCCGTGAGTGACCATACAGACAATGGGGGATTAGCGGATTAAATGTAAAATAATGATATGACCTTTTGCTGTTTCGTGCAGAGTGACGGGTTTCCCTTTGTACTGTCCGCAATCGGGTTTCGGGTTTCCACGTACGTATACGATGTTTTCGGACAAGATCGTTCACATCACAGAATTAAAAACCCACTTGCCAAAAATTCATGCTTCCAGTCTCTATTTGGGGTCAAAAAAAGTTTAGCCAAAAGTTTAGCCAAATGAAATTTTTATTAGCCAAATTCGAAAAAGATTAGCCATTGGCTAATTTGGCTACCGACAGCGCGAACACTGTTTAGAGCCGATGAGGTCGGCCCCTGGCACTCAAAGGGTTAAAACAATAGTAACACTTAATCATGGTACATCGCTTAATGTTATTATACAATGTATAGATATGGGTGAAAAATCCATCACCACCCTGCAACTTACATTTTTTGGAGAATTGTTTAGAAACTGTACAGGCCTTGTTTTACCTGAGTTATGGCCCTTAGTTCTGAGTTATGGTTATTTATATATATATATAGGAGATATGGCACAGTAGCATGTTATATTTACGCCTCCAAAACATGCCCAGCATTGCTCTTTGAACATGCTTGGGACTATAAAACACACAAGGCGCCTATTTTTAGAAGCAAATTTAATTTTTGAGACAGTGCAAATTTTGTGGGGATTGGGTCTCTTCCTGACATTTGAGTATGAAGCTGACATTTAATGGTGCCCGAAGTATACAACCCTTTAACCACAGCGGAATTATGGGAAATTTTTCAGGATTTAGTCAGAAATATGGCTTGTTGCCAGTCATCAGAACGAGAGCTTTCCGATGAATTGTAACAAGCCATATTTCCGACTAAATCCTGAAAAATTTCCCATAATTCTGCTGTGGTTTAGGGGTCGATTATTCAGGACATTACTGTATATTTTGCTATCAGGGCAATATTTTAGGGCTGCAATGATACACTTGGGTCATGATACGATATGAATCACGATACATGATCAACGATACGATACGTATCGCAACACACTAAATTAGTGTTTCCAAATTAATCAGAAACAATAAGTTTATAACTGGACTGGAGGTAGAGTTCTTTTTAAACTAAAATGGAGTTTAATTATTGGCTAGATGAGTCAAATATACATAGTATACATGTAAACTGGAGAGGTAATTGCATATTTTGTATTTTACACCAGCCCATCTTCAGACATTACTTGCCATCATGTATCGCGATACACATGACATGATACATGTATGATACACGTATCGTTTGAAAGTCTATCGCGATATATTGAATTCACAATGACTCGTTGCAGCCCTACAACATTTCAGTCACATTTCTGTTTTTATTATGAAATTAGTCATATACATGTATGACCCGCCATATCAAATCCAGTCGTAAGTCGGGATTTTTTTTACCCTGTGCCAATGCATTCTCTTATATATGCCTCGCATATATAAGAGAATGCATTGGCCTAACAATTTTAATAATTTTTTCTTGTATTCTTTAACAATTTTATAATTTCACCCATACAGAGCCCCAGACAAACATGAGCAGACAACACTCTTCTATATGCTTCTATATATGTGTGGGGCTCCCTGCCGTGTAATGGATGTTATTTTTAAAAAATGATAAAAAATTGTTAGGCCAATGCATTCTCTTATATATGCGAGGCAACCTATGGTCAACTCGCATATATAAGAGAATGCATTGGCACAGGGTAAAAAAAAAATCCCGACTTACGACTGGATTTGATATGGCGGGTCATATACTAGTATAATTAGAGCCACCCCCTCCTCAGTGGCTCAAAGATGGCCTTAAATCAATGTTATAGGGTGAGTTCCGGACAACTTCATAAAGAGATTAAGACACTGAGTCTTGCTGCTTCCAGCTATATATCTTCATTAACCTATTATACTAAGTACTAGTAGGCTGCCATATGGAGGAGTTATTAATCAAGTCAGGACCATGCTTTATGACCTAGCCCTAGATAAGGTTTAGTGCAGGGGCGCCGGAAGCATCCAAGGGCAGGGGGGGCAGAGCCTACAAAAAGGGCACTTTTCCGCAAAAAAGAGCATTTTCTCTGCAAACTCGGGAAAATAACCATAAATTCATTGTGGCAAAAATCCCTATTTTAATGGTATTTGTCGGTTTTTATGGCCGTTTTGTGATAAAATTGACAAAAAATTAATATTCCTTGTGAATTGGTGGTATTTGGACCAAAAAAGTCACATTTTGCAATAAAAACACGAGATTAAACACACAAAAAGCATTTTCTGTCTCCAGAAAAAGGGCAAGTCCTGCCCCCGCTCGCCCCCCTTGGTCAAGGGCAGGGGGGTCAGCTGCCCCCTCTGCCCCCCCTCTTCCGGCGCCCCTGGTTTAGTGGAAAACTAAACAGCCCCTGTGCCCCTGTGTGTGTGTCCAAACACTCTTAGGATGTCTGGAAATCCAATCTTCATCAGTGTACTGTTCATGCTGAGCTAAAGAATTTATAAAATAAATATTTAGGGAATATAAGCAGGTTTGCCTTATAAACATAAACCATCTAATCTCGGTCCCTGTGTTAAAGATCAAGGCCAGCACTCTTATACATTGTCTACTCCAGGCTCCAGCGTGCAAATAGTGTGTCTGTCAAATGCAGAATGAGGTCTCCAGAGTGTGAATTTGGTGATGCTAGCCCGCTGTGACCACATTGTGATGGTTACAGTTATGCCCTTTGCCAATGCATTATCTTATATATGCGAGTCGACCATAGGTCGCCTCGCATATATAAGAGAATGCATTGGCACAGGGCCGTTCTGTTGGGTAAAGGGTTAAAGATCAAGGCCAGCACTCTTATACATTGTGTATTCCAGCCTCCAGCCTGCAAATAGTGTCTGTCAAATGCAGAATGAGGTCCCCAGAGGGTGAATTTAGTGATGCTACCCCCGCTAGCCTGTGGCTAGCATCACCAAATTCAACCTCTGGGAACCTCATTCTGCTTTAGGCCTCATCTTATGGGAATATCTATATTCTCAAACTAACATTGTTTTTAGGCAAAAAAATCGAGAAAAAACTCCAGAGAAGACCTTCAACACTCAGAAGATAACCTGCAGTATAGGTCTAGCACTTTCGTTAGTGTTTAATTTCATCAGGACCGAGTTTGGCGTGTGATTTTTTGAGGATTTTGCTCGCCTTATATACTGTTTGTTATGAGTCTACAATTTTATTGGTCAGTGTAGAAGGGTCAAGGGGTTGTGAAAAGGATGCTCGGAAATGCGGGTAACAAATGCGGGTAAGGGGTTCGTATTGGTGTTTAGCCTGTGTGGTGTAGAGCATTTTAAATGCGGGTAATTGGTGTGGGTAATCAACGTGGTGATGGTGGTTATGCATGACATTGTTTTTAGTTCTTTTCCCTTCTGTTCAGTTTCTACATGTGCATATCCCCCAATTTGCAGAAGTTCAACTGGGGAACTTCAATCTGATCCTAAGCTTATCCTAGGTCTCCTATAGCAGTTGAGGCCTAAGCAGAATGAGGTTCCCAGAGGGTGAATTTAGTGATGCTAGACTTCTAGGGACCTCATTCTGCAAATGACAGACACACTATTTGCAGGCTTGGCCAGCTTATTATTTATTCATAAGGAACAGGAAATAATGATATAGATCCAGACACGGAGTCTGTACTCCAGCAGTGTTCAGCCATAAATCTTCATTGACCTACAGACTGGCATACCAATGGGCTGCCCCCCCCCCCCCCCCCCCGGCAGTCGCTTTGAACAACGGACATCCTAACAGATTAACCCTTTACCCAACAAACCGGCCAAAAACAATGGGCTGCCCCCCCCCCTTGAAGTGCCTTGAAGTGATCTTTTACAGCACTAACCAATGAACTAGCACATGCTCTGTGCCATAACCAATGGAATGGAGCCATTATGGAGGGAATCTACAGATCTAGAGATATACAATGTATGAAGAATACATGAGAATGAATCTCTCAGCGTTCAAGACCAGAGCTGTGTTAAAGACCAGGACTGTCTCCATGATCAGGACTGTGTTAAATACCAGAGCTGTGTTAAAGACCAGGACTGTCTCCATGATCAGGACTGTGTTAAATACCAGAGCTGTGTTAAAGACCAGGACTGTGGTAAAGACCAGGACTGTGTTAAAGACCAGGACTGTGTTAAAGACCAGGACTGTGTTAAAGACCAGGACTGTGTTAAAGACCAGGACTGTGGTAAAGACCAGGACTGTGTTAAAGACCAGGACTGTGTTAAAGACCAGGACTGTGTTAAAGACCAGGACTGTGGTAAAGACCAGGACTGTGTTAAAGACCAGGACTGGGTTAAAGACCAGGACTGTGTTTAAGACCAGGACTGTGTTAAAGACCAGGACTGTGTTAAAGACCAGGACTGTGTTAAAGACCAGGACTGTGTTAAAGACCAGGACTGTGGTAAAGACCAGGACTGTGTTAAAGACCAGGACTGTGTTAAAGACCAGGACTGTGTTAAAGACCAGGACTGTGGTAAAGACCAGGACTGTGTTAAAGACCAGGACTGGGTTAAAGACCAGGACTGTGTTTAAGACCAGGACTGTGTTAAAGACCAGGACTGTGTTAAAGACCAGGACTGTGTTAAAGACCAGGACTGTGTTAAAGACCAGGACTGTGTTAAAGACCAGGACTGTGGTAAAGACCAGGACTGTGTTAAAGACCAGGACTGTGTTAAAGACCAGGACTGTGTTAAAGACCAGGACTGTGGTAAAGACCAGGACTGTGTTAAAGACCAGGACTGGGTTAAAGACCAGGACTGTGTTTAAGACCAGGACTGTGTTAAAGACCAGGACTGTGTTAAAGACCAGGACTGTGTTAAAGACCAGGACTGTGTTAAAGACCAGGACTGTGGTAAAGACCAGGACTGTGTTAAAGACCAGGACTGTGTTAAAAACCAGGACTGTGTTAAAGACCAGGACTGTGGTAAAGACCAGGACTGTGGTAAAGACCAGGACTGTGTTAAAGACCAGGACTGTGTTAAAGACCAGGACTGTGTTAAAGACCAGGACTGTGTTAAAGACCAGGACTGTGTTAAAGACCAGGACTGTGGTAAAGACCAGGACTGTGTTAAAGACCAGGACTGTGTTAAAGACCAGGACTGGGTTAAAGACCAGGACTGTGTTAAAGACCAGGACTGTGGTAAAGACCAGGACTGTGGTAAAGACCAGGACTGTGTTAAAGACCAGGACTGTGTTAAAGACCAGGACTGTGGTAAAGACCAGGACTGTGTTAAAGACCAGGACTGTGTTAAAGACCAGGACTGGGTTAAAGACCAGGACTGTGTTAAAGACCAGGACTGTGTTAAAGACCAGGACTGTGTTAAAGACCAGGACTGGGTTAAAGACCAGGACTGTGTTAAAGACCAGGACTGGGTTAAAGACCAGGACTGTGTTAAAGACCAGGACTGTGTTAAAGACCAGGACTGTGTTAAAGACCAGGACTGGGTTAAAGACCAGGACTGTGTTAAAGACCAGGACTGGGTTAAAGACCAGGACTGTGTTAAAGATCAGGACTGTGGTAAATACCAGAGCTGTGTTAAAGACCAGGATTGTCTCCATGATCAGGACTGTGTTAAATACCAGAGCTGTGTTAAAGACCAGGACTGTCTCCATGATCAGGACTGTGTTAAATACCAGAGATGTGTTAAAGACCAGGACTGTCTCCATGATCAGGACTGTGTTAAATACCAGAGCTGTGTTAAAGACCAGGACTGTCTCCATGATCAGGACTGTGTTAAGGACCAGGACTGTCTCTATGATCAGGACTGTGGTAAATACCAGAGATGTGTTAAAGACCAGGATTGTCTCCATGATCAGGACTGTGAGAAGAATAGGGGGCTCGTTAGCCTCACATCTAAAAATAGAATCTTTGGGGTCTAAAATTGGTTGTACTAAAATATTCCCAAAATATCAAAAACCCAAAAATTATTTTTCCAAATAAAATTTCAAAACTTCCAAAATTTATTTTTTCCAAAAAATTTAAAAACTTCCAAAAAATTTCAAAACCCTAAAATTTCCAAACTTCCAAATTATCAAAACCCTCAAAATTATTTCTCTAAAAAAAGTTTAAATAAAAAAAATTATAACGAGTTTTCGGTTTCTGATAAACTCGATATTAAAAAATGTCGAATGTTAAATTATTTGCGTGTAATATCTTTCGTTATTTTTTGTTCAAATATTTTTCATGAATTTATTAATCGATGTTTAGAAATAGCTTTATTGGACATTGTGACCATCGATATGAATGCATACATTCCAGTGTTTTATCGGACGCAGTTCATATAATTGTCATACCTGAAAATACACACCATTACTTTTTACATAAATAATAAAGAGCGTTTATTCTTTACTTATCTCTATATGAAGTTATTGAGTATATGACAGGCGTGTATTTTCGTCAATTATTGGAAGTATTCAAATGTACTATGTTGAATCCCTAACGGTCGAAAATTGTAATGTGAAATTAGAACCCTCCAGAATGAATTGTCATATTGAATGAATGATGATTTAATCTCAGCCATTTTTACATGGAACATGAGCGATGTACACTCAATCACACACGCCACATTGGTGTTAACAATGTGTCTTTCACACCTTTGCTTTACCAAATGAATTATATTATTTCCCCGGTCACAGCTATATGGTATTCAGAAAACAAATCGATTTAATGTCTGAACAAAACGAGTTAGTATCAATTAAGGTTGATAAACTGTGTCATTCACACGATAATTAGTTAGCCAAAAACATGCATACATATTACGTCAGGTCGTGAGACACTCAATTATACAAATTGCTTTGATGACATTGTTATAACAACATTACGTAATAACCCCTTATCACTCCATTCACACTTACGACCATTTTGTATACCGAAACTACAGGTAGCACCGATGATGTAACATTATATCACTGCTATTGTACCAATGATAGATTCAGACATGTTCCATGTTTAGAGAAATAGATAATCTGCAGGTGTTCACTTGACAAGAGATTTTGTACACTCAATCACAGACCAACGTGATAATACCAGCCCACACCCAACCCCCAAGTTACCTATAATTCTGCTGTGGTTAAGCCACAACAACAACAACAACAACACCAACAACAACAACAACAACAACAACAACAACAGTCACCAAGCGACATAACATCCTGTTTTGATGATCCAATGGCCAATGTCCATGAAGATTTTATTTCCGATGCAAGTCATATTTCAGACTAACTCCTGAAAAGTTACCTATAATTCTGCTGTGGTTAAGCAGTCCATTATTTAGGGCATACCTGTATGTAGGCCTACCAGTGGATGAATAGTCTGCCGGAGAAGTACTGTGTAGACAGGTCTTGTCGGTAAGAAAGTCAGACGAGTAGTGAAGGCTCGGCTATTAAAACATAGTAATGCGATAGCGAACATCAAACGAGTCTGCGCACGCATATCTGTCAAAGGATACAAGGGCAGTCATTGGTCAATTTATCCCCGGTGTCAGCTCAGTACAATGGCAGTCATTGGTCAATTTATCCCCGGTGTCAGCTCAGTACACAATCGGCACGAAGCCGGAGGTCATAATTACTCTTACGAATGAAGAGCGTTGAACATATACGAAATTATTACACGAATGAACTGAAATTTATATTTCACATCTTACCAACAACAGATACAGACATAGTCATAGTGTTATATTATCTTACATGTACCCATGCTATGACATACTTAAAGGGGGATAATGCACACACGGTGTGTGGAATGTTAAAGTGACACGAGGTAAGGGACGTTATGTAATATTGGTGTGTGAATATTAAAGGAGCATTCTCGCTATACAAACCCCCCTCCCCACTTATAGATATATAACGAAGACGAGAATAACATGTTGATGAAGTTTATTGAAATTTAATCATTGTCTGAATCTTCGACCGTTAGATTTACTTCTAAGAGTTTCTTGAATTTTCTCATCGCTTCATCTGCAGCCCATTCATTATTATATCCGCGTTTGGTCAGTTTGACCATTTTCTTCATGATCGTGTTATGTATGGGTGATGTTTTCAATCGATACTGGTATTCTATTAATCGTCTATAACTTTTGAGAAACAGAACAAACTCTGTGTCGATGGTATCCTCTTTTCCCGACATGCTCTCATCTCCCGAAATGCTCTCTTCTTCTTTCACATCAGTGGTGACGCGTTTCATCATACTTTTGAATGTGTCCATCTCGTTGACACATCGCGCAGCTTTCTTAAGACCGAATACCGTTCTACTACCGACGACATTACCATCTTTTGAATCTGATAGCGTTCCTCGTTCATCTTCATCTGTATCTTCTCCGAAGAGAGTTGTTTTTGTCTCGGACATAGCTCCGTGTTCATCCGGGTCCTCAGTTAATTTTCGTTTTAACTTATTTTCTTGACACCAGTTTTTTACGTGTCTCTGAACATCATAATGATCTGCGAACAAAAGCCCGCATTCATTACAAGGGTACGACATGTCTTCTCGAATGTCTATACGTTTCTTCTTATTAATTTCATCGAGCTCACCAGGTGGCCGTATGTCGTTAGTATAGTCATTATGTTGACCCTGGGGCACAATATAATTATATGTTATGCCCTTCTGTTGACCAGGGAGTTCTCTGTCATCGTATTTCATCGCATTCTGTTGACCCAGGGTCTCAGTGTCTTTTGTATGTTTTTTCATCCCACTCTGTTCATCTGGGTGTTCTCTGTCTTTTTGGAGATTATATTTCATGCCATTCCATTCACCCCTATGTTGGTTCGTGTCCTCTTTTAGTACATTCTGTCGCAGACGTAATGTGTCCGGTGTTGCGGCTTTTAAATCCACAAGTAGGTAACCGTACGGTTCACTCGTCGCTTCCGAAAACTCTCGAACCATACGCTGAGGACATTCAGGATACATCTGTCTTGATAATGTTGAAATTAATCCCTTGTCGATTGGGTTATTGAACAATACCAAATATTGACAATTTCGTCGTTGCGTTGGATCTTTGTTGTAGTAGAAATTCTGGTTCAAACTTATCAAAGATAAGTTCAAATGGTGACTTCCTTCGGAATGCAAATCATTAACTCTCTGGTCTTTTGATGAAGTTTGCATCAAGTCATCGAGTATAACTAGATTTTTATACCGGGGGTTGATAAGCGAATCCAAGTTTGCTGGTATTCCTCGTATAAAGTTGACCTGAGGGGTGACGGTATACTTTAATTCGTCATATAGGGGCTGCCAATATTTATAAAACCATATTATTCTGTCAGGTGCGGGTGATATTTTTGAGGCAGACTTTTGTAGTAAGGTTTTCACGAAGTATGTCTTACCACAAGATGTCGGTCCACTTACACATGCCGTGAATGGATGCTTGAAAATAAAATCTTCATGGACATTGGCCATTGGATCATCAAAGCAGGATGTTATGTCGCTTGGTGGCTGTTGTTGTTGTTGTTGTTGTTGTTGTTGTTGTTGTTGTTGTTGTTGGGGGTGATGATACTGTTGTTGTTGTTGTTGTTGTTGTTGTTGTGGCTGATGATACTGTTGTTGTTGCTGTTGTTGTTGTTCTGAAGGCGTGTGTTTAACTTTGATATGACGCTTCAAACTATCTTGCCAAGCATAGACACTTAAGCACTCTTCACATTGATACTTCATTTAACTAGTTCAGGCTGTCGTTCACAACGTCTCTTAGTGTTGTTTGTACTGGATACAAATTTATCACATTAGCTACAATACAACCTACCTATCCAAATGTCAATGCAATTATGAGTGATTTCAATATGAACACTCTATTATATAGATATGTGTAACCTGGTGACTGACATGATGATACAGTTATGCACTAAATAAAGGACTGCTTAACCACAGCAGAATTATAGGTAACTTTTCAGGAGTTAGTCGGAAATATGGCTTGTTGCCATTCATCGGAAAGCTCTCGCCGCCGGCGGCATTGCGGTGGTGTTGTTGTTGTTGTTGTTGTTGTTGTTGTGACGCCGGCGGCGGCGGCGGCATTGCAGTATTTTACTGCGGGGGTCCGCCGGCGGCGGACCCCGGCGGCGGCGGCGGCACCGCCGCCGCAGTAAAATACCGCAATGCCGCCGCCGCCGCCGCCGCCGGCGTCACAACAACAACAACAACAACAACAACAACACCACCGCAATGCCGCCGGCGGCGAGAGCTTTCCGATGAATGGCAACAAGCCATATTTCCGACTAACTCCTGAAAAGTTACCTATAATTCTGCTGTGGTTAAGCAGTCCTTTATTTAGTGCATAACTGTATCATCATGTCAGTCACCAGGTTACACATATCTATATAATAGAGTGTTCATATTGAAATCACTCATAATTGCATTGACATTTGGATAGGTAGGTTGTATTGTAGCTAATGTGATAAATTTGTATCCAGTACAAACAACACTAAGAGACGTTGTGAACGACAGCCTGAACTAGTTAAATGAAGTATCAATGTGAAGAGTGCTTAAGTGTCTATGCTTGGCAAGATAGTTTGAAGCGTCATATCAAAGTTAAACACACGCCTTCAGAACAACAACAACAACAGCAACAACAACAGTATCATCAGCCACAACAACAACAACAACAACAACAACAACAGTATCATCACCCCCAACAACAACAACAACAACAACAACAACAACAACAACAACAGCCACCAAGCGACATAACATCCTGCTTTGATGATCCAATGGCCAATGTCCATGAAGATTTTATTTTCAAGCATCCATTCACGGCATGTGTAAGTGGACCGACATCTTGTGGTAAGACATACTTCGTGAAAACCTTACTACAAAAGTCTGCCTCAAAAATATCACCCGCACCTGACAGAATAATATGGTTTTATAAATATTGGCAGCCCCTATATGACGAATTAAAGTATACCGTCACCCCTCAGGTCAACTTTATACGAGGAATACCAGCAAACTTGGATTCGCTTATCAACCCCCGGTATAAAAATCTAGTTATACTCGATGACTTGATGCAAACTTCATCAAAAGACCAGAGAGTTAATGATTTGCATTCCGAAGGAAGTCACCATTTGAACTTATCTTTGATAAGTTTGAACCAGAATTTCTACTACAACAAAGATCCAACGCAACGACGAAATTGTCAATATTTGGTATTGTTCAATAACCCAATCGACAAGGGATTAATTTCAACATTATCAAGACAGATGTATCCTGAATGTCCTCAGCGTATGGTTCGAGAGTTTTCGGAAGCGACGAGTGAACCGTACGGTTACCTACTTGTGGATTTAAAAGCCGCAACACCGGACACATTACGTCTGCGACAGAATGTACTAAAAGAGGACACGAACCAACATAGGGGTGAATGGAATGGCATGAAATATAATCTCCAAAAAGACAGAGAACACCCAGATGAACAGAGTGGGATGAAAAAACATACAAAAGACACTGAGACCCTGGGTCAACAGAATGCGATGAAATACGATGACAGAGAACTCCCTGGTCAACAGAAGGGCATAACATATAATTATATTGTGCCCCAGGGTCAACATAATGACTATACTAACGACATACGGCCACCTGGTGAGCTCGATGAAATTAATAAGAAGAAACGTATAGACATTCGAGAAGACATGTCGTACCCTTGTAATGAATGCGGGCTTTTGTTCGCAGATCATTATGATGTTCAGAGACACGTAAAAAACTGGTGTCAAGAAAATAAGTTAAAACGAAAATTAACTGAGGACCCGGATGAACACGGAGCTATGTCCGAGACAAAAACAACTCTCTTCGGAGAAGATACAGATGAAGATGAACGAGGAACGCTATCAGATTCAAAAGATGGTAATGTCGTCGGTAGTAGAACGGTATTCGGTCTTAAGAAAGCTGCGCGATGTGTCAACGAGATGGACACATTCAAAAGTATGATGAAACGCGTCACCACTGATGTGAAAGAAGAAGAGAGCATTTCGGGAGATGAGAGCTGTCGGGAAAAGAGGATACCATCGACACAGAGTTTGTTCTGTTTCTCAAAAGTTATAGACGATTAATAGAATACCAGTATCGATTGAAAACATCACCCATACATAACACGATCATGAAGAAAATGGTCAAACTGACCAAACGCGGATATAATAATGAATGGGCTGCAGATGAAGCGATGAGAAAATTCAAGAAACTCTTAGAAGTAAATCTAACGGTCGAAGATTCAGACAATGATTAAATTTCAATAAACTTCATCAACATGTTATTCTCGTCTTCGTTATATATCTATAAGTGGGGAGGGGGGTTTGTATAGCGAGAATGCTCCTTTAATATTCACACACCAATATTACATAACGTCCCTTACCTCGTGTCACTTTAACATTCCACACACCGTGTGTGCATTATCCCCCTTTAAGTATGTCATAGCATGGGTACATGTAAGATAATATAACACTATGACTATGTCTGTATCTGTTGTTGGTAAGATGTGAAATATAAATTTCAGTTCATTCGTGTAATAATTTCGTATATGTTCAACGCTCTTCATTCGTAAGAGTAATTATGACCTCCGGCTTCGTGCCGATTGTGTACTGAGCTGACACCGGGGATAAATTGACCAATGACTGCCATTGTACTGAGCTGACACCGGGGATAAATTGACCAATGACTGCCCTTGTATCCTTTGACAGATATGCGTGCGCAGACTCGTTTGATGTTCGCTATCGCATTACTATGTTTTAATAGCCGAGCCTTCACTACTCGTCTGACTTTCTTACCGACAAGACCTGTCTACACAGTACTTCTCCAGGAGACTATTCATCCACTGGTAGGCCTACATACAGGTATGCCCTAAATAATGGACTGCTTAACCACAGCAGAATTATAGGTAACTTTTCAGGAGTTAGTCTGAAATATGACTTGCATCGGAAATAAAATCTTCATGGACATTGGCCATTGGATCATCAAAACAGGATGTTATGTCGCTTGGTGACTGTTGTTGTTGTTGTTGTTGTTGTTGTTGTTGTTGTTGGTGTTGTTGTTGTTGTTGTTGTGGCTTAACCACAGCAGAATTATAGGTAACTTGGGGGTTGGGTGTGGGCTGGTATTATCACGTTGGTCTGTGATTGAGTGTACAAAATCTCTTGTCAAGTGAACACCTGCAGATTATCTATTTCTCTAAACATGGAACATGTCTGAATCTATCATTGGTACAATAGCAGTGATATAATGTTACATCATCGGTGCTACCTGTAGTTTCGGTATACAAAATGGTCGTAAGTGTGAATGGAGTGATAAGGGGTTATTACGTAATGTTGTTATAACAATGTCATCAAAGCAATTTGTATAATTGAGTGTCTCACGACCTGACGTAATATGTATGCATGTTTTTGGCTAACTAATTATCGTGTGAATGACACAGTTTATCAACCTTAATTGATACTAACTCGTTTTGTTCAGACATTAAATCGATTTGTTTTCTGAATACCATATAGCTGTGACCGGGGAAATAATATAATTCATTTGGTAAAGCAAAGGTGTGAAAGACACATTGTTAACACCAATGTGGCGTGTGTGATTGAGTGTACATCGCTCATGTTCCATGTAAAAATGGCTGAGATTAAATCATCATTCATTCAATATGACAATTCATTCTGGAGGGTTCTAATTTCACATTACAATTTTCGACCGTTAGGGATTCAACATAGTACATTTGAATACTTCCAATAATTGACGAAAATACACGCCTGTCATATACTCAATAACTTCATATAGAGATAAGTAAAGAATAAACGCTCTTTATTATTTATGTAAAAAGTAATGGTGTGTATTTTCAGGTATGACAATTATATGAACTGCGTCCGATAAAACACTGGAATGTATGCATTCATATCGATGGTCACAATGTCCAATAAAGCTATTTCTAAACATCGATTAATAAATTCATGAAAAATATTTGAACAAAAAATAACGAAAGATATTACACGCAAATAATTTAACATTCGACATTTTTTAATATCGAGTTTATCAGAAACCGAAAACTCGTTATAAATTTTTTTATTTAAACTTTTTTTAGAGAAATAATTTTGAGGGTTTTGATAATTTGGAAGTTTGGAAATTTTAGGGTTTTGAAATTTTTTGGAAGTTTTTAAATTTTTTGGAAAAAATAAATTTTGGAAGTTTTGAAATTTTATTTGGAAAAATAATTTTTGGGTTTTTGATATTTTGGGAATATTTTAGTACAACCAATTTTAGACCCCAAAGATTCTATTTTTAGATGTGAGGCTAACGAGCCCCCTATTCTTCTACTGTGTTAAATACCAGAGATGTGTTAAAGACCAGGATTGTCTCCATGATCAGGACTGTGTTAAATACCAGAGCTGTGTTAAAGACCAGGACTGTCTCCATGATCAGGACTGTGTTAAATACCAGAGATGTGTTAAAGACCAGGACTGTCTCCATGATCAGGACTGTGTTAAATACCAGAGCTGTGTTAAAGACCAGGACTGTCTCCATGATCAGGACTGTGTTAAGGACCAGGACTGTCTCTATGATCAGGACTGTGGTAAATACCAGAGCTGTGTTAAAGACCAGGATTGTCTCCATGATCAGGACTGTGTTAAATACCAGAGATGTGTTAAAGACCAGGATTGTCTCCATGATCAGGACTGTGTTAAATACCAGAGCTGTGTTAAAGACCAGGACTGTCTCCATGATCAGGACTGTGTTAAATACCAGAGATGTGTTAAAGACCAGGACTGTCTCCATGATCAGGACTGTGTTAAATACCAGAGCTGTGTTAAAGACCAGGACTGTCTCCATGATCAGGACTGTGTTAAGGACCAGGACTGTCTCTATGATCAGGACTGTGGTAAATACCAGAGCTGTGTTAAAGACTATGCAGGGCAAACATTTAATAAATTCTCCTACATTGGAAGCAGGAAACAGAGAGATAGAACCAGACACATCTGCACCCAACTATAAATCTCTATTGACATAAAGATAGGGGCTGACATAAAGATAGGGGCTGACATAAAGATAGGGGCTAACATAAAGATAGGGGCTGACATAAAGATAGGGGCTGGCATAAAGATAGGGGTTATTATGTAGTATACATGTAGGATCTCTATAGACATAAATATAGGGGCTGGCATAAAGATAGGGGCTGGCATAAAGATAGGGGCTGGCATAAAGATAGGGGCTGGCATAAAGATAGGGGCTGACATAAAGATAGGGGCGGGCATAAAGATAGGGGCTGGCATATGGAGGGGTTATTATGTAGTATAGAGGTGACTTTATTACGTTCATAAGATACTAGTACAGCTCAATTGAAAACTATCCTTCTTCTGGTGGCTTTATGCTGCTAACCCAGACATAAAGGCTCCATGAAAATCTATTCATCAAATCTATACATAAATCTATACATCCTAGGTGTATCCAAACCCACAGGGAGCCTCACACAGATAGAAGCGTGTACTATGGAGTGTCATCTGCTCCAATCTATGTGGGGCTCCCTACAGGATACATAAATCTATACATCCTAGGTGTATCCAAACCCACAGGGAGCCTCGCACAGATAGAAGCGTGTACTATGGAGTGTCATCTGCTCCAATCTATGTGGGGCTCCCTACAGGATACATAAATCTATACATCCTAGGTGTATCCAAACCCACAGGGAGCCTCACACAGATAGAAGCGTGTACTATGGAGTGTCATCTGATCCAATCTATGTGGGGCTCCCTACAGGATACATAAATCTATACATCCTAGGTGTATCCAAACCCACAGGGAGCCTCACACAGATAGAAGCGTGTACTATGGAGTGTCATCTGCTCCTATCTATGTGGGGCTCCCTACAGGATACATAAATCTATACATCCTAGGTGTATCAGAACCAACTAAGATGTCTAAAACTGCCTGGTGATAACAAACCATCTCTCTTTGTGGGTTAAAGATTAAGGGTATCTTTGAATACAATTCCAACACATTTTATTCATGAAGAGGCAGGAAATAGAAGAGAGGATTTCAGACACAAAGTCTGGACTCCAGTGGTCTGTGGCTCTGTCTCTTTGAAAAGCTGACGATAATCATATCGGATGTACCGTATGTCTCTAGATGTGTCCATTATATATCATTTCTACCACAACGCGGCATTCCCAACATGATGTAATAAACCGTTTCCAAATATGGAGTGAATTCCTAGCGTAGTAAATGTTTGTGAGAATCATAGTATTTAGAGATAGTTATAAAAACAACAAGATGAGAAAGTAAATGAATAATCAGTTCTACAGATATAAGGAGAAACCTAGGATCAGATTGAAGTTCCCCAGTTGAAATTCACCCATTGGGCACCTCAATTATGAATTTTATCTTCTGCAAATTAGGGGATATAGAAACTTCCTAGAAGGGAAATGTACATGTAACTAAAAAAAATCTTAATTTGATACTATAGATACATGTACTTCCCAGAAGATGAAGCCTAAACAGAATGAGGTCTCCAGAGGGTGTATTTGGTGATGCTAGCCCACTGTGCGGGATAGCATCACTAAATTCACCCTCTGGGGACCTCATTCTGCAAATGACAGACACGCTATTTGCAGGCTTGATAATCAGTCATGAATATCATTGACTGATAAAAACTTGACCTCTGTGAAGCCATAAACCAATGGAATCTCGCATAGTCTGTGCCACTCTCCAATGAAATGGAGGGAATCCCTACAATACAGAAACTAATTTAATAGAGACATCTAGAGACGTACATTGTACATGTCCATCTGATAGGAGTTTCCTCAGAGACTGCCTATTGCTATAAATCTCCTTTGACCTTATAAGACATTGACATGGCCCCCACTGCGAGCTTTCCAATGAATGGCAACAAGCCATATTTCCGGCTAAATCCTGAAAAGTTACCCAAAATTCTGCTGTGGTTAAGGAGTCGATTATTTAGGGCATTACTGTATTAACTAAGAAATATGTTCCCTGCGTTATTTTTTCGACTTTATAAGGTTCCCTGTCAAAACTTCAAAAAGTTCCCATGTTTTGAACTGGTGGAATATGATCTCTACGGGTGTTAGCCATTGTAGGTTACACAGGTGTAAATGTTTTCCATAGGCCTCAGTGCCAACGTTTTAGCGTATACTATTGGCAAGATAAACATTTGGTCCAAAATTTTCTTTAAATCTGAAAAATTGACACTTTGGGAAACTTTTTGCAAAAAAAAATCAGGTACGACAGGCAGGGAATTCACCTTTAAATCTTGTGTTTTCCTAACTAGTGTCAGAACCGCATAAAAAAATACTGTCATATTTTAGACCACAACAAAAAATTCAAACTTCACTACAGAGAGTTAATTCCTGTGCCAATAGCTATTTTTCCAGTGGGAAACCATAGGGAAGAGGTGTGATAATTGTTTTATGCCAAAAGCACACAAGGCTATTGACCAATTGTCTATTTTATTCTCTCCTATATATTCCTCCCGCATCCGCTAGAGGTCTCTCCGAACCTTATTTACACCAGTGTAACCTAAAGCGATAGCCCGCTTTTTCGCGGAATAATTGTAACTCCCTACATTTCTTCAGAATTGCCCATCAATGGAAAAAATGTGTTCAAAAACAATATCACTTCTGTGGTTCTTTATTTATCACAAACAATTTAACCCCACCCCCTTTAACACATTATTCATCAAAAAAGCACAAATTTCCACCGCAGGTCATGTTCAGGCCCCATTTTCACACAGTTTTTGGGGTCTGGTGTTGCAAACTTGGCTCAGCTATGGAAGACTGTACAATATCCTTTCCATGAGAGAAATTCTGGTAATGTGAGGTCATTGAGTCCAGATTTGAGCAGCTGAGCATGAAGCACATGACTTTATCAGCACATGGAAGACTAAAATATGATATTTTCATGTCTGCAAGGGTGATCCGAGATAACTGAATGTGGGTGTATATTGAATTAGTTGAACAAAAATATGCTCTCTTTGAAGTGCTGAAGCATTTTCTTAAATGTGTCCAAGTTTTAGTGCTATTAACCTTCAAATGACCATACCCACCAGTGGAAATGACTAACTTGTATGTATCTGTATATCACTGGTTATAAAATCCAAAATACTTGTCAGATTAGCTTCTTATAACAAGTGATATGTGTCTCATTGACATGCTCATGTTATGTGGTCATTTGCATTATCATGTGACTACTACCACCTTGAAAAAAATGAAAATACCTTGAAAAATTGGCAATTTTTATGAAAAAATCATACTATTTTTGGCTGATGTAAGAGCAAGAAGACATCAGCAGTAAGAATAGCTACACCATGCATGAGAGATTCGTTGGAGTGAAAGACCAGGCTGTTAAAAATGCAATAAAATACTTTAAAGTGACTCCCAGGAATCAAAAAGGCCAAAAAGCTCATTTTCCCCTTTAGGTTACACAGGTGTAAATGTTTTCCATAGGCCTCAGTGCTAACGTTTTAGCGTATACTATTGGCAATATAAACATTTGGTCCAAAATTTTCTTTAAATCTGAAAAATTGACACTTTGGGAAACTTTTTGCAAAAAAAAATCAGGTACGACAGGCAGGGAATTCGCCTTTAAATCTTGTGTTTTCCTAACTAGTGTCAGAACCGCATAAAAAAATACTGTCATATTTTAGACCACAACAAAAGTTCAAACTTCACTACAGAGGGTTAATTCCTGTGCCAATGGCTATTTTACCAGTGGGAAACCATAGGGAAGAGGTGTGATAATTGTTTTATGCAAAAAGCACACAAGGCTATTGACCAATCAGGGCCCAGTGTCTATTTAATTCTCTCCTATATATTCCTCCCGCATCCGCTAGAGGTCTCTCCGAACCTTATTTACACCAGTGTAACCTGTAGATATTCCTAGCATGATGGAGACTGCAGCCATAAATCTGCTTTGACCTACAGACTGGGGCAGTCATCAAGCCTGCAAATAGCGTGTCTGTCATTTGCAGAATGAGGTCCCCAGAGGGTGAATTTAGTGACACTACCCCGTATAGCAGGCTAGCATCACTAAATTCACCCTCTGGGGACCTCATTCTGCTTAGGCCCTCAACTGCTATGGTAGACCTACGATCAGATTGAAGTTCCCCAGTTAAAGTTGGTGATGTTCACCCATTGGGCACCTCAATTATGAATTTTATCTGCTGCAAATTAGGGGATCTAGAAACTTCCCAGAAGGGAAAATGTAACTAAAAACAACAAACTGGCAGACATACATTTGTATGGAGTACATGTTCTAACCTACAGATTGGGGCAGACATACAGTAATGCCCTAAGTAATGGACTCCTTAACCAGAGCAGAATTTGGGTAACTTTTCAGGATTTAGTCGGAAATATGGCTTGTTGCACTGAGAGCTTTTCGATTAATGGCAACAAGCCATATTTCCGACTAAATCCTGGAAAATTACCCATAATTATGCTGTGGTTAAGGAGTTGATTATTTAGGGCATTACTGTATTACTGTATGGTCTGCAGCCATGAATCTGCTCTGACCTACAGACTGGGGCAGACATATGGAGGGGTTATTAATTGTGAGGTGGCTTTATGCTGGTATCCTAGATAAGGCTCTCTGAGAGCTGCTTTACCTCTGATAAGAGCTATATTCCTGGCCCACTACTACTAATGGTGTGATAAGAATAACAGAGCTGTTTGTAGCCAACAGAAGGTTATTTCTAGTGTTATGACAAGCACAGATGTCCAATAAAATTCATTTACACCCAACATTGTAGATGTAATAGCTAGATGCACATACCAATACATGTACCCAACCCAAAATGTAGCCAACAGATGTTATTATTATTTTTATGACAAGCACATATGCCCAATATCCCCCCCCCCCACACACCCACCATAGTACAATGTACATGTAATTTAAAGGCATACCAGTACATGTTCATAGTGTTGGGGAAATATTTTTAAAATTTATTAAAAGGATGTAAAACACTACAGTAGGGTGATCAAACAAAGTGGGAATAATCTTGCTCAAAGTAGTTATTTTTTACGATTATTTATCAAGATACATGCCGTCATTCTTATATATTAATTAAATGCAATGACACTCGATGGCGAAATCATTTGTGTTACCGGTAGATTATCGCCGACAGTTGCGTCCCGAATCAAGATGTATATATTTACATTTGAACGTAGTTCAGACGATGTTTTCTATGGAGTGGTATGACAGATTTCGTTGCAATTTTCGGTGATGTTAGTAGAATGCTACATGTATATTCCCCAGGTTGGCATAGCGCCTGAGTACTAGTTACTTAGCAATTGCACGCACCCGACAAGTCCATAATATGACTTTAAAGACTTAATTGTGATACAAATTGTCCATTCCATCTGGAATTGAGGGACATAAGGTAAATAATGCTCTTATATAGAAGCGTCCGGCGGCAATCCGGCCCTATGTTAAAGAAGTGCTTATGGTGTGCTTATGACATCTTCATCACCCAACACCCCACTGTGTCTGAGCTACATGTATTTAACCCTTTGAGTGCCAGGTCCGATTTTTGTATCAACCCATATACCATGTGCCAATGCATTCTCTTATATATGCGAGTCGACCATAGGTCGCCTCGCATATATAAGAGAATGCATTGGCCTAACAATTTTTCATCATTTGTTATTCTTTTTTACAATTTTAACAATTTTAATAATTTTTTAAAAATAAAAAATGTTTTTATTTTTTTAGGGCCGATTTTACAGACCGTAAATTAGGGCCGATGAGATCGGCCCCTGGCACTGAAAGGGTTAAACCTTGAATTTATTCGCTGAGCTTCTGAGAAAGTCTATCCCAATTCAGACCCTGGATGAACCCTATGAGATATAGTGTCAAAACGGGTCATGACCAATATACAGTAATGTCCTAAATAATCGAACCCCTTAACCACAGCAGAATTACATGTATGGGTTATAATGGGGGGGTTATAATGACAGGAGATATGTGCGGGGGGGGTATAATGACAGGAGATATGTGCAGGGGGTATAATGACATGAGATATGTGCGGGGGGTATAATGACAGGAGATACATGTATGTGCGGGGGTATAATGACAGGAGATATGTGCGGGAGGGGGGTATAATGACAGGAGATATGTGCGGGGGGGTATAATGACAGGAGATATGTGCGGGGGGGTATAATGACAGGAGATATGTGCGGGGGGGTATAATGACAGGAGATATGTGGGGGGGGGGGTATGACAGGAGATATGTGCGGGGGGGGTATAATGACAGGAGATATGTGCGGGGGGGGGGGGTATAATGACAGGAGATATGTGAAACATTTGTAATCTACCTGTTGACGAGTGACAACAGGTGTGCAGACAGATCAGGGAAACCCCCACATGAACAAAGCATGAATAATGATTTATGAGCAGCAGACACTGATTCACTGCAGCCACATGATTTTATCAGGTATGAGCACAGCACTGGGCATGCTATATGTATTTATTTTCTTTGAATATGGGATCTTTCTTCACTGAATTTGAGTTGGAGTTAACCCTTTACCCAACAAACCGGCCAAAACCGGCCAAATAAAGCTCCAACAGCCTAAAATATCTTCGGTCTGTCTCAATAGAACCATACAAATATGGATATCATTGGAACCAGCTCCTTGACCACATTGTGATGGTTACAGTTATGCCCTGTGCCAATGCATTCTCTTATATATGCGAGTCGACCATAGGTCGCCTCGCATTTTTTCTTACATTCTTTAACAATTTTATAATTTTTAATGTGTTAAGCCAATGCATTCTCTTATATATGCGAGGCGACCTATGGTCGACTCGCATATATAAGAGAATGCATTGGCACAGGACCGTTCTGTTGGGTAAAGAGTTCATATAAACAAGAACTTAAATTTAAGCTTCTAGAAATTTAATCTTCATTCAGTTTTTTCTACAAACTAAGATTGATTGTGTGACAACAATTGCTACTATTGTTAGGTTTAGCATTCTAATATCTTATCTTATGAACAAATGACACGAGATATGTGAAATATTTGTAATCTACCTGTTGACGAGCCGATAACAGGTGTGAAAACATATCAGGGAAAGCCCCACGGACAAGGCATGAATAATGATGTGGGCAGCAGACAGACTGATTCACTGCAGCCACATGGTGTTATCAGGTATGATGTAAAACCATGGGCATTCTATTCATTTTCTTCAAGATATGCACATGATATCGATAATTATACTTGGTCATTTACGCTCCTATCAGCTTAGCCCACACCTGCCTTTTAAAATTTAACAAAACTCGTGTGAATCACGACAAAAGGAGTCTTTCATATGCACTTTATGTCAAGATTTCTATGAAGTAAAGATTTTAGGCTGAATCCCAACTAAATAACAGAAATGAGTTGAATGGACACTGTTATCACCTGTTGACGAGCTAATATCACCTGTTGATCGAGCAACAATAAACACACTAAATTTAGCCCTGAATGCCTTGGTCTTCCCATTCAGCAGCAACCAATGTTCAAATAATTTAATTTTATTTGATAAGTTGTGACACGTGCAATTTGATTTCTATCCGTGATTTTAAGTTTGAAAATTCTCAGAGGTGCCAGTGAATGAGGGTGTTACCACCCCCCCCCCCCTACATCCCACAAATCCTGAATACCAACTAACCCTTTCATGATCGGGTGCAGCATTAAAGACCCTGTGCCAGTGCATTCTTTTTTTATACAAGTCTCCCATAGGGAGCCTTGCATACACCGGGTATAAGAGAATTCACTGGATTACAAGGTAAGGTAAATATTGTTAGGCCAATGCGTTCTCCTTATACAGTAATTCCCTAAATAATTGACTCCTTAACCACAGCAGAATTATGGGTAATTTTTCAGGATTGATTCAGAAATATGGCTTGTTGCCATTCATTGGAAAGCTCTCAGTGAATCTGTTAAATTGGGCATATGAATCCGGAATATGAGTTAAATTGGGCATATGTATCCAGAATACGAGTTAAATTGGGCATATGAATCCAGAATACGAGTTAAATTGGGCATATGCATCCAGAATACGAGTTAAATTGGGCATATGCATCCAGAATACGAGTTAAATTGGGCATATGCATCCAGAATACGAGTTAAATTGGGCATATGCATCCAGAATACGAGTTAAATTGGGCATATGCATCCAGAATACGAGTTAAATTGGGCATATGAATCCGGAATATGAGTTAAATTGGGCATATGTATCCAGAATACGAGTTAAATTGGGCATATGCATCCAGAATATGAGTTAAATTGGGCATATGCATCCAGAATATGAGTTAAATTGGGCATATGCATCCAGAATATGAGTTAAATTGGGCATATGAATCCAGAATACGAGTTAAATTGGGCATATGCATCCAGAATACGAGTTAAATTAGGCATATGTATCCAGAATACGAGTTAAATTGGGCATATGTATCCAGAATACGAGTTAAATTGGGCATATGTATCCAGAATACGAGTTAAATTGGGCATATGCATCCAGAATACGAGTTAAATTGGGCATATGCATCCAGAATATGAGTTAAATTGGGCATATGTATCCAGAATACGAGTTAAATTGGGCATATGCATCCAGAATATGAGTTAAATTGGGCATATGTATCCAGAATACGAGTTAAATTGGGCATATGCATCCAGAATACGAGTTAAATTAGGCATATGTATCCAGAATACGAGTTAAATTGGGCATATGCATCCAGAATACGAGTTAAATTAGGCATATGAATCCAGAATACGAGTTAAATTAGGCATATGAATCCAGAATAAGAGTTAAATTGGGCATATGAATCCAGAATACGAGTTAAATTGGGCATATGAATCCAGAATACGAGTTAAATTGGGCATATGAATCCAGAATACGAGTTAAATTGGGCATATGAATCCAGAATACGAGTTAAATTGGGCATATGAATCCAGAATACGAGTTAAATTAGGCATATGTATCCAGAATACGAGTTAAATTGGGCATATGCATCCAGAATACGAGTTAAATATTGGCATATGTATCCAGAATACGAGTTAAATTGGGCATATGTATCCAGAATACGAGTTAAATTGGGCATATGCATCCAGAATACGAGTTAAATTGGGCATATGCATCCAGAATACGAGTTAAATTGGGCATATGAATCCAGAATACGAGTTAAATTAGGCATATGAATCCAGAATACGAGTTAAATTAGGCATATGAATCCAGAATACGAGTTAAATTAGGCATATGAATCCAGAATACGAGTTAAATTGGGCATATGAATCCAGAATACGAGTTAAATTAGGCATATGAATCCAGAATACGAGTTAAATTAGGCATATGAATCCAGAATACGAGTTAAATTAGGCATATGAATCCAGAATACGAGTTAAATTGGGCATATGTATCCAGAATACGAGTTAAATTGGGCATATGAATCCAGAATACGAGTTAAATTGGGCATATGAATCCAGAATACGAGTTAAATTGGGCATATGAATCCAGAATACGAGTTAAATTGGGCATATGTATCCAGAATACGAGTTAAATTGGGCATATGAATCCAGAATACGAGTTAAATTGGGCATATGTATCCAGAATACGAGTTAAATTGGGCATATGAATCCAGAATACGAGTTAAATTGGGCATATGAATCCAGAATACGAGTTAAATTGGGCATATGAATCCAGAATACGAGTTAAATTGGGCATATGAATCCAGAATACGAGTTAAATTGGGCATATGAATCCAGAATACGAGTTAAATTGGGCATATGAATCCAGAATACGAGTTAAATTGGGCATATGAATCCAGAATACGAGTTAAATTGGGCATATGAATCCAGAATACGAGTTAAATTGGGCATATGTATCCAGAATACGAGTTAAATTGGGCATATGAATCCAGAATACGAGTTAAATTGGGCATATGAATCCAGAATACGAGTTAAATTGGGCATATGAATCCAGAATACGAGTTAAATTGGGCATATGAATCCAGAATACGAGTTAAATTGGGCATATGAATCCAGAATACGAGTTAAATTGGGCATATGAATCCAGAATACGAGTTAAATTGGGCATATGAATCCAGAATACGAGTTAAATTGGGCATATGAATCCAGAATACGAGTTAAATTGGGCATATGAATCCAGAATACGAGTTAAATTGGGCATATGAATCCAGAATACGAGTTAAATTGGGCATATGAATCCAGAATACGAGTTAAATTGGGCATATGAATCCAGAATACGAGTTAAATTGGGCATATGAATCCAGAATACGAGTTAAATTGGGCATATGAATCCAGAATACGAGTTAAATTGGGCATATGAATCCAGAATACGAGTTAAATTGGGCATATGAATCCAGAATACGAGTTAAATTGGGCATATGAATCCAGAATACGAGTTAAATTGGGCATATGAATCCAGAATACGAGTTAAATTGGGCATATGAATCCAGAATACGAGTTAAATTGGGCATATGTATCCAGAATACGAGTTAAATTGGGCATATGCATCCAGAATACGAGTTAAATTGGGCATATGAATCCAGAATAAGAGTTAAATTGGGCATATGAATCCAGAATAAGAGTTAAATTGGGCATATGAATCCAGAATACGAGTTAAATTGGGCATATGTATCCAGAATACGAGTTAAATTGGGCATATGCATCCAGAATATGAGTTAAATTGGGCATATGTATCCAGAATACGAGTTAAATTGGGCATATGAATCCAGAATACGAGTTAAATTGGGCATATGTATCCAGAATACGAGTTAAATTGGGCATATGCATCCAGAATACGAGTTAAATTAGGCATATGAATCCAGAATACGAGTTAAATTAGGCATATGAATCCAGAATAAGAGTTAAATTGGGCATATGAATCCAGAATACGAGTTAAATTGGGCATATGAATCCAGAATACGAGTTAAATTGGGCATATGAATCCAGAATACGAGTTAAATTGGGCATATGAATCCAGAATACGAGTTAAATTGGGCATATGAATCCAGAATACGAGTTAAATTAGGCATATGTATCCAGAATACGAGTTAAATTGGGCATATGCATCCAGAATACGAGTTAAATTGGGCATATGTATCCAGAATACGAGTTAAATTGGGCATATGTATCCAGAATACGAGTTAAATTGGGCATATGCATCCAGAATACGAGTTAAATTGGGCATATGCATCCAGAATACGAGTTAAATTGGGCATATGAATCCAGAATACGAGTTAAATTAGGCATATGAATCCAGAATACGAGTTAAATTAGGCATATGAATCCAGAATACGAGTTAAATTGGGCATATGAATCCAGAATACGAGTTAAATTAGGCATATGAATCCAGAATACGAGTTAAATTAGGCATATGAATCCAGAATACGAGTTAAATTAGGCATATGAATCCAGAATACGAGTTAAATTGGGCATATGTATCCAGAATACGAGTTAAATTGGGCATATGAATCCAGAATACGAGTTAAATTGGGCATATGAATCCAGAATACGAGTTAAATTGGGCATATGAATCCAGAATACGAGTTAAATTGGGCATATGAATCCAGAATACGAGTTAAATTGGGCATATGTATCCAGAATACGAGTTAAATTGGGCATATGAATCCAGAATACGAGTTAAATTGGGCATATGAATCCAGAATACGAGTTAAATTGGGCATATGAATCCAGAATACGAGTTAAATTGGGCATATGTATCCAGAATACGAGTTAAATTGGGCATATGAATCCAGAATACGAGTTAAATTGGGCATATGAATCCAGAATACGAGTTAAATTGGGCATATGAATCCAGAATACGAGTTAAATTGGGCATATGAATCCAGAATACGAGTTAAATTGGGCATATGAATCCAGAATACGAGTTAAATTGGGCATATGAATCCAGAATACGAGTTAAATTGGGCATATGAATCCAGAATACGAGTTAAATTGGGCATATGAATCCAGAATACGAGTTAAATTGGGCATATGAATCCAGAATACGAGTTAAATTGGGCATATGTATCCAGAATACGAGTTAAATTGGGCATATGAATCCAGAATACGAGTTAAATTGGGCATATGAATCCAGAATACGAGTTAAATTGGGCATATGAATCCAGAATACGAGTTAAATTGGGCATATGAATCCAGAATACGAGTTAAATTGGGCATATGAATCCAGAATACGAGTTAAATTGGGCATATGAATCCAGAATACGAGTTAAATTGGGCATATGAATCCAGAATACGAGTTAAATTGGGCATATGAATCCAGAATACGAGTTAAATTGGGCATATGAATCCAGAATACGAGTTAAATTGGGCATATGAATCCAGAATACGAGTTAAATTGGGCATATGAATCCAGAATACGAGTTAAATTGGGCATATGAATCCAGAATACGAGTTAAATTGGGCATATGAATCCAGAATACGAGTTAAATTGGGCATATGAATCCAGAATACGAGTTAAATTGGGCATATGAATCCAGAATACGAGTTAAATTGGGCATATGAATCCAGAATACGAGTTAAATTGGGCATATGAATCCAGAATACGAGTTAAATTGGGCATATGAATCCAGAATACGAGTTAAATTGGGCATATGTATCCAGAATACGAGTTAAATTGGGCATATGCATCCAGAATACGAGTTAAATTGGGCATATGAATCCAGAATAAGAGTTAAATTGGGCATATGAATCCAGAATAAGAGTTAAATTGGGCATATGAATCCAGAATACGAGTTAAATTGGGCATATGTATCCAGAATACGAGTTAAATTGGGCATATGAATCCGGAATATCAGTTAAATTGGGCATATGAATCCAGAATACGAGTTAAATTGGGCATATGCATCCAGAATAAGAGTTAAATTGGGCATATGCATCCAGAATAAGAGTTAAATTGGGCATATGCATCCAGAATAAGAGTTAAATTGGGCATATGAATCCAGAATAAGAGTTAAATTAGGCATATGAATCCAGAATAAGAGTTAAATTGGGCATATGAATCCGGAATATCAGTTAAATTGGGCATATGAATCCAGAATACGAGTTAAATTGGGCATATGAATCCAGAATACGAGTTAAATTGGGCATATGCATCCAGAATACGAGTTAAATTAGGCATATGAATCCAGAATACGAGTTAAATTGGGCATATGAATCCAGAATACGAGTTAAATTAGGCATATGAATCCGGAATAAGAGTTAAATTGGGCATATGAATCCGGAATATCAGTTAAATTGGGCATATGAATCCAGAATACGAGTTAAATTAGGCATATGAATCCAGAATAAGAGTTAAATTGGGCATATGAATCCAGAATAAGAGTTAAATTGGGCATATGAATCCGGAATATCAGTTAAATTGGGCATATGCATCCAGAATACGAGTTAAATTGGGCATATGCATCCAGAATACGAGTTAAATTAGGCATATGAATCCAGAATACGAGTTAAATTGGGCATATGTATCCAGAATACGAGTTAAATTGGGCATATGAATCCAGAATAAGAGTTAAATTAGGCATATGAATCCAGAATAAGAGTTAAATTGGGCATATGAATCCGGAATATCAGTTAAATTGGGCATATGCATCCAGAATACGAGTTAAATTGGGCATATGCATCCAGAATACGAGTTAAATTAGGCATATGAATCCAGAATACGAGTTAAATTGGGCATATGTATCCAGAATACGAGTTAAATTGGGCATATGAATCCAGAATACGAGTTAAATTGGGCATATGAATCCAGAATAAGAGTTAAATTGGGCATATGAATCCGGAATATCAGTTAAATTAGGCATATGAATCCAGAATACGAGTTAAATTGGGCATATGTATCCAGAATACGAGTTAAATTGGGCATATGAATCCAGAATACGAGTTAATACTCAGTGTGGTTAAGTAGTCTATTTATTTAGGGCATTACTGAAAGCTTCAGCAAAAGGCCTTGCCATAGAAAAAGCTGTTGAAACCAATAAGGTAATATAGAATTTCATGGAATTTCATGCTGTAGAAGATAATTGCTAATTTCATACACTGTAGCTGGCTGCTGAAGGTTCATCAAAAGTACAATGTACAGGTAGTCAAATACTAACTAGAGATTCAGGTATGAACACCAGAGATTCAGGTATGAACACCAGAGATTCAGGTATGAACACCAGAGATTCAGGTATGAACACCAGAGATTCAGGTATGAACACCAGAGATTCAGGTATGAACACCAGAGATTCAGGTATGAACACCAGAGATTCAGGTATGAACACCAGAGATTCAGGTATGAACACCAGAGATTCAGGTATGAACACCAGAGATTCAGGTATGAACACCAGAGATTCAGGTATGAACACCAGAGATTCAGGTATGAACACCAGAGATTCAGAGCAAATGCTACCATAGTGTAAGCCATCTGCATTACATGTACATGTACATGTAATAGATTGGCTAGCACCAGAAACATCACTTAGATCTGGTCCCATGAATATTGATCTCATTCCTACATGATTAATCATTAATCAATTTAAATATCTGCCACATGTCGAATGATTGTTCCAGCCCCCAGGCCATTACATAATATTCCTCTGTGTGTCCAGGATTCAAAGGATATCATGTCATAAAGGAGGCTTTAATAATCCATCTCCCACCCAACAGAATTCTCAGAATGAGAGGCTGATGACAATCAGCAGATGTTTAACCCATACCAGTACATGTAGTTGAATGTGTGTGATAATAATTGAAGGGCCTACTTTTGTAATTAAAATGGAATAATAAATTCATCAGCACCAGTAACAACACAGTCTTCAGTGGATATCAGATCTATCTGGTTCTTGTCTCATGAATATTGATCTTGTTACTGTATCTTGTGATTAATCATTAATTAATTTAAATATCCCCCACATGTTTGAATGATTGTTCCAGCCCCCAGGCCATTACATAATATTCCTCTGTGTGTCCAGAATTCAAAGGATATCATGTCATAAACCAGGCTTTAATAATCCATCTCCCACCCTGCAGAATTCTCAGAATAAATTGATTTCTGCTCTGTTGGTTTAAAGCAACAAACGCTTCCATATTCTGAGTTTAATGTCTATTTATTGACTGATGTTGGTAACTTTACTACCTCAAGTGTATGAATGGCAATCCTTCTGTATATTATTTGTTGATAGTAATTTGATTACCTTGAATGAATGGTAGCTGCATGGTTACCAGAAGCCACCAAGGACAAAGAGGGGTAGAACATCCATAAACAGCTCTCATAATTGGCTACAGCAATCAGAAATTAAGCCATTTGCTGTAGCAAACTGGGCCATGGCAAGGAGTTGCCATAGCGATTACCTAAGCCAAACAATCTGAATTAAAAAGGCTGAATACATGTAATCGATAGTGAGAGCTTTCCGATGAATGGCAACAAGCCATATTTCTGACTAAATCCTGAAAAGTTACCCATAATTCTGCTGTGGTTAAGGAGTCAATTATTTAAAGCATTACTGTATATTTTAATCTCATGAAAGCAGTATTATATCATATTTTAGTTAACATTTCTTGACGTTCTTTGAAGGACCATTTCTGACCCTGGTTAGCAGACTGTGCTGTGTATTTAATCCACTTATTAGCTCTAAAGAATTATCATAAGACATCTTGGCTTTCTATAACTCTGAGAAAACACTATTATTGTTGCTCTGTATTCAATCTGAAGCATTTAAATTGTTAGATCTGCTGGCTTTCTAAAACTCTGAGAAGCTCAGATTAAATTCTATAGTCGATGATGACTCAGTGGTGTTTTACTAGTAAGTCTTATATACCAGTAATCAATAAATACATTATACCTATGCTCCAAATGGTCAATAGTTATTGTGTTACTTACAACTGAAGGTTTATAGAATTGCTTGTATCATATAAATACATTGACATGGCCCACAATAAGCTTATGAAAACTCTTAAATGTATAGTACCCTGTAAGTACAATATAATTATTGTTGTCGATGACTCACTGCTGTATCAAGTAACCTTTAGTCAATAAACACAATATCCCAATAGGTCAACAATTCTTTTGAGCTTAAAGTACACTCTATCTACTGGTATAGAATTGCAGGTATTATAAGACATTGAACACAGTGAACACAAAAGCTCATATTGTAACTCCTATTATTCTCTAGCGCTTTACACCTTAAAGGCCAGAGAATGTATCATTGATTTGGCTGCAATCAACAGAACAACCCTCTCAGATCAGCTCCTAGCGCTTTACACCTTAAAGGCCAGAGAATGTATCATTGACTTAATTGGCTGCAATCGACAGAACAACCCTCTCAGATCAGCTCCTAGTGCTTTACATCTTAAAGGCCAGAGAATGTATCATTGACTTAATTGGCTGCAATCGACAGAACAACCCTCTCAGATAAGCTCCTAGCGCTTTACACCTTAAAGGCCAGAGAATGTATCATTGACTTAATTGGCTGCAATCGACAGAACAACCCTCTCAGATAAGCTCCTAGCGCTTTACACCTTAAAGGCCAGAGAATGTATCATTGACTTAATTGGCTGCAATCGACAGAACAACCCTCTCAGATCAGCTCCTAGTGCTTTACACCTTAAAGGCCAGAGAATGTATCATTGACTTAATTGGCTGCAATCGACAGAACAACCCTCTCAGATAAGCTCCTAGCGCTTTACACCTTAAAGGCCAGAGAATGTATCATTGACTTAATTGGCTGCAATCGACAGAACAACCCTCTCAGATCAGCTCCTAGTGCTTTACACCTTAAAGGCCAGAGAATGTATCATTGACTTAATTGGCTGCAATCGACAGAACAACCCTCTCAGATCAGCTCCTAGCGCTTTACACCTTAAAGGCCAGAGAATGTATCATTGACTTAATTGGCTGCAATCGACAGAACAACCCTCTCAGATCAGCTCCTAGTGCTTTACACCTTAAAGGCCAGAGAATGTATCATTGACTTAATTGGCTGCAATCGACAGAACAACCCTCTCAGATCAGCTCCTAGCGCTTTACACCTTAAAGGCCAGAGAATGTATCATTGACTTAATTGGCTGCAATCGACAGAACAACCCTCTCAGATCAGCTCCTAGCGCTTTACACCTTAAAGGCCAGAGAATGTATCATTGACTTAATTGGCTGCAATCGACAGAACAACCCTCTCAGATCAGCTCCTAGTGCTTTACACCTTAAAGGCCAGAGAATGTATCATTGACTTAATTGGCTGCAATCGACAGAACAACCCTCTCAGATCAGCTCCTAGCGCTTTACACCTTAAAGGCCAGAGAATGTATCATTGACTTAATTGGCTGCAATCGACAGAACAACCCTCTCAGATCAGCTCCTAGCGCTTTACACCTTAAAGGCCAGAGAATGTATCATTGACTTAATGCTGCAATCGACAGAACAACCCTCTCAGATCAGCTCCTAGTGCTTTACACCTTAAAGGCCAGAGAATGTATCATTGACTTAATTGGCTGCAATCGACAGAACAACCCTCTCAGATCAGCTCCTAGCGCTTTACACCTTAAAGGCCAGAGAATGTATCATTGACTTAATTGGCTGCAATCGACAGAACAACCCTCTCAGATCAGCTCCTAGCGCTTTACACCTTAAAGGCCAGAGAATGTATCATTGATTTGGCTGCAATCAACAGAACAACCCTCTCAGATCAGCTCCTAGTGCTTTACATCTTAAAGGCCAGAGAATGTATCATTGACTTAATTGGCTGCAATCGACAGAACAACCCTCTCAGATCAGCTCCTAGCGCTTTACACCTTAAAGGCCAGAGAATGTATCATTGACTTAATTGGCTGCAATCGACAGAACAACCCTCTCAGATCAGCTCCTAGTGCTTTACACCTTAAAGGCCAGAGAATGTATCATTGACTTAATTGGCTGCAATCGACAGAACAACCCTCTCAGATCAGCTCCTAGCGCTTTACACCTTAAAGGCCAGAGAATGTATCATTGATTTGGCTGCAATCGACAGAACAACCCTCTCAGATCAGCTCCTAGTGCTTTACACCTTAAAGGCCAGAGAATGTATCATTGACTTGGCTGCAATCGACAGAACAACCCTCTCAGATCAGCTCCTATTGTTGTTTGTGATTCAGTGCAACATCAATTTATTCTTCTATATAAACTACTAGTAAACTCAATAGGTTCCATGTTTACAACAATATTCTCTATTGCTTACATCTTAAAGGTCTAAAGCACAACAAACAAAGAATTGAATGGTACCGGTATATGTGACCCGCCATATCAAATCCAGTCGTAAGTCGGGATTTTTTTACCCTGTGCCAATGCATTCTCTTATATATGCGAGTCGACCATAGGTCGCCTCGCATATATAAGAGAATGCATTGGCCTGACAATTTTTTATCATTTTTTTTAAATAAATGTTTCTTAAAATTTTTAGGACATAAAATAAAAAACATCCATTACCCTGCAGGGAGCCCCACATATATAGAAGCATATAGAAGAGTGTTGTCTGCTCATGTTTGTCTGGGGCTCTGTATGGGTGAAATTATAAAATTGTTAAAGAATACAAGAAAAAATTATTAAAATTGTAAAAAAAATTTAGGCCAATGCATTCTCTTATATATGCGAGGCGACCTATGGTCGACTCGCATATATAAGAGAATGCATTGGCACAGGGTAAAAAAATCCTGACTTACGACTGGATTTGATATGGCGGGTCACATATGCTATCATAAGACATTTGCAAGCCCCCAATCAACCCAGGAAAGTGCTTAGAGTAACTTCTATTGTTGGTGACTCAGTGATGTAACAAGTCCCCTATAGTCAATAAATACAGCATCCATGTATTCCAACTGGTTAACAATAAATACAGCATCCATGTATTCCAACTGGTTAACAATAAATACAGCATCCATGTATTCCAACTGGTTAACAATAAATACAGCATCCATGTATTCCAACTGGTTAACAATAAATACAGCATCCATGTATTCCAACTGGTTAACAATAAATACAGCATCCATGTATTCCAACTGGTTAACAATAAATACAGCATCCATGTATTCCAACTAGTTAACAATAAATACAGCATCCATGTATTCCAACTGGTTAACAATAAATACAGCATCCATGTATTCCAACTGGTTAACAATAAATACAGCATCCATGTATTCCAACTGGTTAACAATTCTTTTGTGTTAGTTACATGGTCTATAGAACTGGTTAACAATTCTTTTGTGTTAGTTACATGGTCTATAGAACTGGTTAACAATTCTTTTGTGTTAGTTACATGGTCTATAGAATCTATGTATCATAAGACATTGATACGGGCCCCAATAAGATTAACCCTTTACCCAACAAACCGGCCAAAAACGCCCAAATAAAGCTGCAACAGCCTAAAATATCTTGGGTCTGTCTCAATAAAACCATACAAATATGGATATCATTGGAACCGGCTCATTGACCACATTGTGATGGTTACAGTTATGGCCTGTGCCAATGCATTCTCTTATATATGCGAGTCGACCATAGGTCGCCTCGCATATATAAGAGAATGCATTGGCCTAAAAAAAATCTTTTTTTAACACTTTTTACCATTTTTTCTTACATTCTTTAACAATTTTATAATTTTTAATGTGTTAAGCCAATGCATTCTCTTATATAAGAGAATGCATTGGCACAGGGCCGTTCTGTTGGGTAAAGGGTTAAGAAAGCTCTTAGAGTAAAATAACCTGTAGTTGCTGATGATGACCCAGTGCCATACTAAGTATCATATTATTCTGCTATAGTCAATATACAAAAAATGTTCCATGCTTCGAACAGGTCCTAACTCCTAACAACAATTATCTTGTTCTTTCCAGTACAAAGTCTAAAGAATTGCATGCATGGGCACCGCCATCAAGACATTGACAATCATATTACATGTACATGTACTCCTACAGTCAATATACACAATATATATGTCCCATGGTTCCACGCAACAATTATCTTGATCTTCCCAGTACATCTTAAAGTCTAAAGAATTGCATGCATGGTCATCGCTAAATGCCATGTTTTATTGTAAAGAAATAGTACATAAAGAGTAAGTGATAAGCAATACACTCAACACAGGGAGACCCCAGTAAGTGAAGTTTGGTTAGAAATGCCACCAAGTTGTTTACAATATAACGGTATAGCACATGATAATCCACATCTCTCAAGATTTCGGTGTTGAAGGGTCACAGAGAATCACTCTCAAAAAAGACATCGCTACAGTGTCAAGTGTTTTTCTTATCGCTCACTATTTACGTGTTGTATATAAACAAACGCTCAGCTCACACAAAGTGTGTCTTGTGGATAATATCACATTCATACTATCATTATAATATCATAACTATTGGTATATTCTTGAGGAAATCTTCATAATTTGATAACTGTTATTTCAAAACCATAACCTACTAGTACTAGTATAATAAATGCCATCCGTGTCTTTAAATCTTAAAAGTATAAAGAACAAAGAATTGCATGTATAATATTAAGTACATTGATATGATCATATGGATCTGATCAGTAACTTCTATTGTTGTTGATGATGACTCAGTGGCATATTAAATCTCCGACAGTCAATACACACAACCTGTTCCATGATCTCTGTGGGTACGACATTGATCCAATTCTATCGGATTCTATCGGTGTTTACATCTCATGACTCATGGCAATGATTGCTTCTAAGATGTGCATTCAGCTTTTAAATCTTTAATTGCAAGTCTCAAGGCTGTCTCTCCTGAGTTTGTGACAGGGATGCCGGAGCAGGGGGATAGGGACAGATACCGGTGTTCAGTGACAGGGATGCCAGAGCAGGGGGATAGGGACAGATACCGGTGTTCAGGGACCATGCTAGTGTATGTCAGGTGGTCCATGTGAGGTGGACCATCTCTCTGTGGCTCAGTCCCAGGGGTTGACATACATGTAAGGTACTTGGGAGACATCTTCTCCCTATAATGCTCAATCGGTTAGGGGTACCACTCCAAGCCGTTTCGCCCTCCAGCGCTGGCGATAAGGGTTCAAATCCACATGTTTCCATCGTGGACTTTGTAACTCGAAATCGTTATCTGGTGGAGTTGCCAGTTACTCGCCGATGGTCAGTGGTTTGCCGCACATGGTTGACGAGTTTATCAGCCATTGAAATCACTGTTAAATTAGTCGCAAGTTTGCGGATTTCCTCCACCACTAAAACTGGCAATGTCGTGATATGGCCTTAGTGGCTAAAGCGACAATAACCCCCAATCAATCAATCAATCAATCTCCCTATAATGTGCCACTTCTCCCTAGTTTTGTCCCAGGGAGAAGTGACTTCTCTCTCATATACCAGTAAGCATATATCCAAACAACACATCTGAAGTATATTTACTGACTATAATGGTTTTATAATGGTTTTATAATGGTTTTATAATTGAGCACTCACTGAGAGCTTTCCTATGAATGGCAACAAACCATATTTTGGCAACAAGCCATATTTCCGACTAAATCCTGAACAATTACCCATAATTCTGCTGCAGTTAAGGAGTCGATTATTTAGGGCATTACTGTAGTTGTATACATTGATTGTGTATTATCTAATACTTCATACATTAAAGATTGGTATCCATATTTATGTGTTATTATTACGTCTCGGGGTCGACATACGGTACCGTACACCGTGATCATATGCGGTAAAGGAACCCTGGTTATATCCCTTGACTGATGTGGCACCGCGATTATATGCAGTAAACGTACCCTGGTTTAATACATGTATTCCTTGACTACACTAGCCAACTGCTGACTGTTTCATTTGTTTCGCAATTGTACTGGAAGTTATCGTTTCATACCAGTTGATGATTACATGCGTTTTAACCACACACAATACTTTGGTTGTCTTGCGGTTTATAACCACGTTTAAAGTCTAACGGGGTTCAATGTGGTCTAACTGGGGTGCCACCCGGTTCTATGAGTCATTTACTTATGGCAGTAGAGTACTTGCCCATGGGTGCTTTCAGCACCTACAATGTACTATCATTGTCTGACATGGGGCGGGTCTTTATTGCCTCAAGTTCATCGTATCTGTGTGACTTGTCTGGGGGTCTTCATTATGAAAATACATGTATTATGAAGGACAGTTAATTACCAGCCATTAACATTGAGGGAAAACATGCTTCAATTGATCTGTTCATGCAAATGATTCCCAGCATATTAATTCCAGGGGGTGTTATTAATGCCAGATCAATGGACCGTCCTATAGCATGTTATCTGTGTGTACTCAGTGACACCACAGACATGTCTGAGTGCAAAAGCCTGTCATCATTTCCTGGTAGGTTAAGATTTTCAGATTGATCACTTAAGCCCTAATATTATCCATGTTCTACAGCTCTACCAGTACTTGGTGACATGATAGCATGAGTTTAGTGTGTCTGTAATTTGCAGAATGAGGTCCCCAGATGTTGAATTTAGTGACCCTATCCCCCACTGCTTAGGCATCAACTGCTATGGGAGACCCTGAATCAGATTAAACTTCCCCAGTTCAGCCAGTTGAAGTTGCTGATGTTCAGCCATAAATCACCTTGATTATGCATTTTATCTTCTGCGAATTAGGGGATATACTAGTAGAAACTTCCCAGAAGGGGAAAAGCAACCAACACAATGTTAATTTGAGACAAAAGTTACTTCCCAGAAGATGAGGCCTAAGCAGAATGAGGTCCCCAGCAGTGTAGTTTCCAGTAATTATTTGGGGACACCTGTTTTATAGGCCAATGTCATTTCAGAAGGCTGCAACCCTAAGTTGGGGGAAGGTATGGGATGGAGTAACTTTATAACTGTTTTTTTGGGCTCCGGGAGTTTGGGCGCCCACACCTGTTACAGGTACCAAAACTGGCCTGGAAACTGCCCTGGTCCCCAGTTGGTTAATTTGGCGATGCAAGCCCACTGCAAAGAAACTGGACAGAAGGGAAAAGTCAGTAAAAAATTGTAAATTTGAGGCTGTAGATAATTCCCAGAGGACTAAGCAGAATAAGGTGAATTTGGTGATGCTAGCCCCGCTATGCGGGATAGTGTCACTAAATTCACCCTTTGGGACCTCATTTTGCAAATGACAGACACACTATTATTGCAAGGCTTGTGCAGAAAACAAGATGTCTGAACTACATGTAACGGTATGCAAGAGTTGCTACATTATAATTCATATTAGAAAGAATGACAGTGGGTGAATGCAGTGATACTCGATGGCGAAATCATTTTTATTAGTTTATCGGCGATAGTTCCATCCCGAATCGAGAAGGAATATATTTACAAACGAGCATAGTTCAAACAATGTTTTCTTTGAAGAAGTACAGTTAATTTGCTTGAGATTTTCGGCGAGGTTGGTAGAATGCTACATTCTTGAGATTTTCGGCGAGGTTGGTAGAATGCTACATTCTTGAGCGTTTTCTTTGAAGAAGTACAGTTAATTTGCTTGAGATTTTCGGCGAGGTTGGTAGAATGCTACATTCTTGAGATTTCAGCGAGGTTGGTAGAATGCTACATTCCTCCAATGTAGAGTGCCTGAGTACTACATGTAACTTACAGTTTAGCGCACTCGGACAAGTACATAATATGTCCTTAACCCTTTCAGTGCCAGGTCCGATTTTTGTATCAACACATATACCCTGAGCTAATGCATTCTCTTATATATGCGAATCGACCATAGGTCGATCGCCTCGCATATATAAGAGAATGCATTGGCCTAACAATTTTTCATCATTTGTTATTATTTTTTAAAATCTTTTACAATATTAATAATTTTTTCTTATATTCTTTAACAGACTTATTTTGTAGGTTTAGTGCCAGGGAATCTTACGTTTTTCATGGGCATCAAAATTATTACTATGAATACTTGGTGACAGTTTTGAGTTATAACATGCCCCTAAGGTTTTAACCAGTTTGTTTTTAAATTCGTTATATCATGCTTAAGCATACCCAAAAAAAATTCAACCCCAAAAAAAAAAAAATCTAAAAAAAAACAACAAAAATTAGGTTTTATTTTTTTTGGGCCGATTTTACAGACTCAGTAAATTGGGGCCGATCTCATCTCAAAGGATTAAAGCCCATCGTTGAAGAGTATCACCGTGACTAAACACTGATACCTACACTTAAACACTTACAAACACTTAAAGATCATCATTGTATAGAGTATCACTATATTATCACTATGACTAAACACCGCAAACAATCATTCAAGTATTTCAATATCACTTTAGACGGACAAACAATTAGCAGAGGGCAGTCGGCGATTGTTCCATTTGTCACATGGACATGGTCCAGCATTAGTCATCAATGACTCGCCACGACAGAGGTCACGTCCAGGGGTAATCGGGCCACGCTGACCATAAAGTGTCAACGATTATTGGAAAAATCCACTGCTATGAATATCCCGTTTAATAATTTATCAAAACAATTGAATGGATTTCGGAGCAATTAAGGCTGATTTTGATCAACCAGTGTCAAGCAACATGTGCACATTGATTAAAATCAGCTCATCAGTTTATGCAAATTAGAGCAATTATTTACATATTAATGAGGTGATGACTATTGATAAAGTTATCTGTGGAGAACATATGCTGACAATTTCCCATGATGGCAATTTTTCAAGTTGATTTCTGTAATTTATCATTTAGACCATATGGCGACCGAAAGCTCTGCTATCAATATAATATTCAGCGGTGTGATATTCTTTTGGAAAATAGGATTTGTTGGTAGTTTTCCATACTATAACTAAGAATGTGGCAAGAAGGTCTATTTTGGGATGCATAATTCCAATTCTGAGAAATTCAATTTTACCATAGTACATGTACATTGGGTTCGATTTTGTAATGATTTCCCACCATGATAACTTCTTGGGCCAATTTCTTTAATTATCATTCAGACCATATGAAAAACCAACAGATTTTTTTAACATTGATAAATGACTCTTTTTTTTTATAGTTTATTTGTTGTTGAAAAACAAAAACAATTTTAGAGTAGGAGGTTCAAAATAGGGTTACTTGGGAAACGCCAACCACAAATATGTTTTTCTTTAGCCTTAAATCAATGCAAAACAGTCTGGAACCCTTAAAGGGGTACTGTACACTAAATCTGGCAATTTATGGGACCATCTCCTTTTATAGTCAACAGAATATATGCAATAAATGAATGAATTCAAGCCTTGGATTAGTGCAAAATACACTCATACGTTCTACAAATGATGCAACCAACATGGTAATTATAATGAAATGAATAAATGGCTGGATTCATAAATTCATTATCATTATAATTACCATGTTGTTTGTATTGTTCATAGAGCACATGATTATATTCAAGCCTGCAAATAGCGTGTCTGTCATTTGCAGAATGAGGTCCCCAGAGGGTGAATTTAGTGATGCTATCCTGCATAGCGGGCTAGCATCACCAAATTCACCCTCATTCTGCTTATGCCTCATCTTCAGGGAAGTATCTACCCGGTATAGTAACAAATTAACATTGTTTTTAGTTACGTTTTCCCTTCTGGGAAGTTTCTATATCCCCCTAATTTGCAGAAGATAAAATTCATAATTGAGGTGCCCAATGGGTGAACATCACCAACTTCAACTGGGGAACTTCAATCTGATCCTAGGTCTACCATAGCAGTTGAGGGCCTAAGCAGAATGAGGTTCCCAGAGGGTGAGTTTAGTGATGCTAGCGTCACTAAATTCACCCTCTGGGGACCTCATTCTGTAAATGACAGACACGCTATTTGCAGGCTTGATTATATTTTGCACTAATCCATTCATTTATTGCATCGTTTGTAGAGCGTATGAGTGTATTTTGCACTAATCCATGCCTAAGTTCATTCATTTATTGCATGTATTCTGTTGAGTATAAAAGGAGATGGTCCCATAAATTGCCAGATTTAGTGTATAGTACCCCTTTAAGGGTTCCAGGCTGATTTGCATTGATTTAAGGCTAAAGAAAAACATATTTGTGGTTGACGTTTCCCTAGCAACCCTATTTTAAACCTCCTACTCTAAAATTGTTTTTGTTTTTCAACAACAAATAAACTATAAAAAAAGAAGTAATTTATCAATGTTAAAAAAATCTGTTGGTTTTTCATATGGTCTGAATGACAAATTAAAGAAATTGGCCCAAGAAATTATCATGGTGGGAAATCATTACAAAATCTAACCCAATGTACATGTACTATAGTAAAATCTAACCCAATGTACATGTACTATAGTAAAATCTAACCCAATGTACATGTACTATGGTAAAATTGAATTCATTCATTTATTGAGTACATGTACATGTATATTCTGTTGACTATAAAAGGAGATGGTCCCATAAATGGCCGGATTTAGTGTAGAGTACCCCTTTAAAACACCTTCAGTAAGTCAAGTCTATCTATTTAAAATTGACCCCCTCCCATTTAAACCTGAAATGTATTGTAAATAAGTTTATAAGTCAAGTGGTATAAAACAAACAAGGTGGACAAAGACCATGATGTTATCTCGGTTTCATATGGGTCAGAGGAAACAAGTCATTAAAGTTGAGACCTGTCTATCCATGTGTCAAGATTTTTTTTACAAACAGAAGTTAGAGGCATACTTACACTGCAGTAACAGTTCATTACTGTTCTGTGGTTTGGGGGGGGGGCAGAATATTTGCTTGGTTATATTAACCCTTTGAGTGCCAGGTTCGATTTTTGTATTAACCCATATACCCTGTGCCAATGCATTCTCTTATATATGCGAGTCGACCATAGGTCGCCTCGCATATATAAGAGAATGCATTGGCTTAATATTTTTTTTTTTTTTTTTTTTTTTACAATTTTTTACAATTTTAATATATTTTATTATATTCTTTAACAGACTTATTGTGTAGGTTTAGGGCCGATAATATCGGCCCCTGGCACTCAAAGGGTTAAATGCATACCCACCCACCCCAACTCATCGCTTCCCCAACCCCCATACCCCTTCTCCACTTGGGTGACAGACCTGTCTATCCATGTGTCAAGCATTTTTTTTACAAACAGAAGTTACATGCATACTTACACTGCAGTAACAGTTCATTGCCGTTCTGTGAGATCATGGGGGGGGGGGGTAGAATTTAAATACATAATCCTCCCACTCCTTGCTTCTCCTAACCCCACCCACCACCCCTTCTCCACTTGGGTGGCAGACCTGTCTATCCATGTGTCAAGCTTTTTTTTTACAAATAGAAGTAAGTTACAGGCATACCCTGCTGGACAAATCAAGTGTCCACTTAACCGCGGTGCAGTTAGCGTTGCCACCATGGCCGAAATGCAACCACACCGCGGCTCAACCAGGTAACTACAGTTGGGCTGCGGTGTACTTGCCATTCGGCCACGTTGTAGTTGCCGTTCGGCCCGCGGTGCTCAACTGCAGTTACAAACTCTGACACCGCGGGCCGAATGGCAAATACACTGTTCATTGCTGTTCTGTGAGGTCATTGTGGGGTCAGAATATTTGATTGGTTATATTAAATGCATCCCCACCACTCCTCGCTTCCCCTCACCCCCATTCAAGCTTGAAACATCCATCTCCCCTCATACTGCACAACAAACTGCACAATTTAAAACTAATTGTGTGGTTAGAAAATTCAACTATAATTGTCGTCAGAAATTCAAATTACAAAAATTTACATTAAGAAAGGAAATTGTTTCGATGAATTGTACTTATAGTACTGTAACTGAACTGTAATCGAATCTTTTGACTGCCATTGGTATCACCCGTGCTGCTACCGTAATTCTTGGGCACACACATACTTTTGAGTTTAGTGTGCCTTTCATTTGCAGAATTTATACAGGTCCCCATAGGGTGAATTTAGTGACACTATCCCACTTAGCAGGCTAGCATCAGCAAACTCACGCTCTGGGAACTGCACGGCCTCATCTGCTATGGAAGACATAGACTCAGATTGAAGTTCCCAAATGGTGAATATCGCGATGTACGTACAACCATTGGGGAAACTCGATTATGCAATGTGTCATCTGCCAATCTAAACTAAACTAAAAATGAAATAGAATCTATGCGAAAAAGTTTCTTATCTATATAAATTTGATGACAAAGAAACTTTCCAAAAAAGATGAGGCCTAAGCAGAATGAGGTACCCAGTGGGTGAATTTAGTGATACTACCCCTCTGAGGACCTCATTCTGCAAATGACAGGTGCACTAAACTCAGAATTGGAGGTGAAGGAGATAGAGAGAGGTACCACACCCTACCAGAACACAATTGGAATATAATTGGTTTAAATCGGTGTCGCCTCAGCAATCAGTGTGATTGTATTACATTCCATAGAAAAGTCGGACGGCAATTCTATAAATGAAGCCGGAAAAAATCGATAACTGCTCCTAATGTTTGGGTCTCCATGAGATTACATAGTGACTCCCAGACCAGCCATTGCATAATTGCCAGTGTTATCAAACACAGTGTCTCAGTTCAGAGACACCTATAACACTCTATACATGATTTAATAGCAGAATCTATGTCGCCCACCAGCTAAATTGCTCTCATGGTCTGGGCTCCCAAAGACTTACTGTATAACATCCTACACCATTAAATACTGGTAAAGTTCCAATGGTACATGTTTGGATTGCAAAATTATGTCACCAGCTACTAGAATCAGAGGGAGGGGGTGGAGGAAGGGGGATGATTGGTTTATACGTATGATCCATCACAAAAATGCTATTAGACCGATCTATGGAAGTGCATTTACATGAAACAATACAGTAATGACCCTTTAACTGCAGCAGAATTATGGGAAATTTTTCAGGATTTAGTCAGATGTATGGCTTGTTGCTCTTACGGACTAAATATTTTACCCAAGTTATTTTTTAAATTGACCTAAAAATGTAGGAATAAAAGCTCAGACAAATTTCAAAAAGTCTAAAAAGCCACCAGCGAGTAACTGGCAGCTCCACCAGACTACAATCGTCACCTCCCCCACACTGTCACACTGGTATAGGTATAAGTACATCCTGATAGTCACTCAGACAATAAATTTTGTGTATTTAAATTGATATTTAAGTACCTGTACCAGTCAAGTAAAGGCTGTTAAATGTGCCCCCTGCTCTTCCTCTGATGTCCCTAAATCTACGGTACCTCTAAGATCGTCACCTCCCCCCCCCCCACACACTGTCACATTGGTATGGTACCTCTACAATCGTCACCTCCCCCACGCTGTCACATTGGTATGGTACATCCTATAGTCATTGAGACAATTGTTGTTCAATTGATAATTTACCTGTCGAGTAAATGATCTCCCTACACAAGACATAATGTTCTGGTGTCAAACAAGGACTCTTGTCTGTCAGGGAAACAATTTACAAACATAAACTGTCAGAAAGACATCAGGCATAATGAAGCTATTAGAGAAGAATGTATACCTATGGGTGTATTAGGCCAATACAAAAAATGTTGTATTAGGACCCAATCAAAACTATAAGACCATTGAGCAGAGATATCAACAGACAGATGGCCGTACTGTTCTACCATGTGTGGATATGCAGTAATGCCCTAAATAATCGACTGCTTAACCACAGCAGAATTATGGGTAACTTTTCAGGATTTAGTCGGAAAAATTGCTTGTTGCCATTCATTGGAAAGCTCTCAGTACGTACATGTATGTTTCTTTTGTTTTTGAAGGGGAGGGATGCTGTCTATACATGTACCAGTATACCATACCTATCATACATGTAGATTTGCCTGTGAACTACATGTACAGTGTAGTGTGAAAGTGGATAATTTTTGGAGTTTCAATGTCAGTTCAAGTTGCAGCTCATAATTATACAGGTATACATGTTATCATGACAAAACAGAAATACAAATTCAGACAATTATAATCAGGTACCGATATACAGGTGTAGTATCATGCCTGCAGCATTTTGTTGTGTAAAACTCTGTACAATGTAAAACAGAAATACATGTATATATTTTTTGAGAATACCCTAGTATCAAATCCAGTCGGAAGTCGGGATTTTTTTACCCTGTGCCAATGCATTCTCTTATATATGCGAGTCGACCATAGGTCGCCTCGCATATATAAGAGAATGCATTGGCCTAACAATTTTTTACAATTTTAATAATTTGTTCTTGTATTCTTTAACAATTTTATAATTTCACCCATACAGAGCCCCAGACAAACATGAGCAGACAACACTCTTCTATATGCTTCTATATATGTGTGGGGCTCCCTGCAGGGTAATGGATGTTTTTTATTTTATATCCTAAAAATTGAGACAGGTGACTGCAAAAAAAACACCCAGAATGTTTCAACGTTCTGGATAAAATATGAATAATCTTCATGCATCCATTTACCATACATGTAGGCTTTCTGCTGTTTGTCTTGTTAAAACATATCTCCATTATTTAGGGAAGATAGCCTAACATTTCTTTAATATCGGCCTAATGTGTGGGGTCACCTGGGGTAAATATGGAGAACCAGCCAATTATGAAGCAATTAGGAAGTCATTTCACCAGATTTACCTGTTAGTACCTGGGGTAAAACAAGCTAATTATCTCATGGTTCACCTGTGGTGTGTTTACTGGTCAATAAATGTTCAGAGATAAATAAAATCATAATTCTGGCCAGATAGACTAAAAGCTTTTAGCAGTATATCAACAATAATCAAGATATAAAGTGGATAAGATACGAGTTTGGCCTATTTATCCATATGATATCTGTCAAGTGAAACTACTCCAGTAACCCGTGAGAGTAGTATGAGGCCTTCGGACAAGGAAAACACAGTGAGAGCACATATGTGACCCACCATATCAAATCCAGTCGTAAGTCGGGATTTTTTTTACCCTGTGCCAATGCATTCTCTTATATATGCGAGTCGACCATAGGTCGCCTCGCATATATAAGAGAATGCATTGGCCTGACAATATTTTACAATTTTAATAATTTTTTTCTTTAACAATTTTATAAGTTCACCCATACAGAGCCCCAGACAAACATGAGCAGATGACACTCTTCTATATACTTCTATATATGTGTGGGGCTCCCTGCAGGGTAATGGATGTTTTTTATTTTATGTCCTAAAAATTGTAAGAAACATTTATTTTAAAAAGATTATAAAAAATTGTTAGGCCAATGCATTCTCTTATATATGCGAGGCGACCTATGGTCGACTCGCATATATAAGAGAATGCATGGGCACAGGGTAAAAAAAATCGCGACTTACGACTGGATTTGATATGGCGGGTCACATATTAGCCATCACAATTCAGAAGACGGGTGTAATCGCACCTGTAATATAATCGTAAGTTGTGTATTTCTCAAACAAAATGTCATTGTGGGATAGACCTACATGTACATGTACACTTTCATTACTGTAACTGTATATGCTTTGTGTCACAAGGTGTTCCTGGACAGAGAATTCTTTGCAAAAGTTGCAATGATGTGCATGTCACTGAAATTGGGACTAAGTGCTGAAAGTAGAATTCTAAATCCATTTTCAATTACATCTACCAGAGTCCCATACACATACATGTACCAGCATGTAACCATATGTCATTCCATAAACCGTTAAACAATACATGCAACCAAAAAGAGGGGAGGCTGTGTTGTGATGGGGCAGTAGTACCAATACCTGTACAGGTACAGTAATGCCCTAAATAATCAACTCCTTAACCACAGCAGAATTATATGTAACTTTTCAGGATTTAGTCGGAAATATGGCTTGTTGCCATTCATCATAAAGCTCTCAGTGAGAGCTTTCCGATGAATGGCAACAAGCCATATTTCCGACTAAATCCTGAAAAGTTACCCATAATTCTGCTGTGGTTAAGGAGTGGATTATTTATGGCATTACTGTACATGTACATGTATGTACCCAGATACCCATCCTGTTCTCTGATGTTTGAACCTTATCACTGACACAGCACTCAAATAGAAGCCACAATACTCCGGAAGCTGTTTGATTAACATGTGGATATGTTTGTGTATAAATCAAAAGCACTGTTTGGGCTCATGAATATACACAGCACAATTAAAGACATTTACGGGAATGTGTTTTGTGGAGTGCACCATAAAAATATGTTGCCATGTGGCATGCTTCCTCCCATGTTGGCTCTCAACCTCTTGATCTGCAGGGTACTACAGGTACAATGCCTGACCATGCACCCACAACACCCTGGAAACAATCTCGAAATGTTTATAGTTATGAACACACAACACTATATAGTGGGCCTGCACTGGAAATCAGTGATAAAATCTCAAGTGGTCTGACACTGATCAAGATAGAAGCAGAGATCACCAAAGCAGATTCGCAGATTATAGAAGAGAGGATAACAGTTTTATTGTTTTTATTTGAGTCTTAAACAAGTTTGCTCATTTCAATGAGTACTATGGTACAGTAATGCCCTAAATAATCGACTCCCTAACCACAGCAGAATTATGGGTAATTTTTCAGGATTTAGTCAGAAATATGGCTTGTTGCCATTCATCGGAAAGCTCAGTGAAAGCTTTCCGATTAAATGGCAACAAGCCATATTTCCAACTAAACTAAGAAATATATTCCCTGCTTTATGTTTTCGACTTTATAACGTCCCCTGTCAAAACTTCAAAAAATTCCAAGGTTTTGCAGTGGTGGAATATGTACTCTACGGGCGTTAGCTAGAGTAGAGATTCATGTCATGATCTAATGTACTGGTATAAGCTCAGTATTTAGGAACGACAGTGGCTGCCATAGAAGTACCAGGGTATGGTAGAACTATCAGAGTAGCTGGGAACTGCCACTTCCAACAAAATCAACCATTTACCAGAGATCAGAGATGGATCACCTGTTCACTGACAGACACATCTGGATCTCATTCTCCTGGTTCATAAAGCCCCAGCACATTGGTACAGTCAGAGCAGAAACATGTGTCCATTCTCATAAAGCCCCAGCACATTGGAACAGTCAGAGCAGAAACACAGGGTATTTGAAGATCTGACAACAAATGAATGAGAACTGGCATACATGTACATGTATTCGTTTGCCAGGATGGATGACATACCCGGCTGGACAAAACAAGTGTCCATTGCCACCGTGGTGTATTTGCCGTTCGACTGCGGTGTCAGAGTTTGTAACTGCAGTTGAGCACCGCGGGCCGAACGACAAGTACACTGCGGCCAAACGGCAAGTTCACTGCGGCCGAAAGGCAACTACGCTCACGGTCGAATGGCATGTACACCGTGGTTAGATTTCTGGTTTGTATTGTCTTTTTTCGGTTTGATGAAAGAACACCGTGGCAAATACACCATGCCGAATGGCAATTACACCGCGGCCCAACTGTAGATAGCCGGTGGAGCCGCGGTGTAGTTACATTTCAGCCGCGGTGGCAATGGTAACGGCACCGCAGTTAAGTGGACACTTGTTTTGTCCAGAAGGGTACATGTATTTGATTGCCTGATTGATTGATTGTGGTTGCTTGATTGATTGATTGTGGTTGCTTGATTGATTGATTGATTGATTGTGGTTGCTTGATTGATTGATTGCTTGATTGCTTGATTGATTGATTGATTGCTTGATTGCTTGCTTGATTGATTGATTGATAGATTGATAGATTGATAGATTGATTGATTGATTGATTGATTGATTGATTGCCTGATTGATTGATTGATTGCCTGATTGATTGATTGATTGCTTGATTGACTGTTGTTTAACATTGTTTTAGACATTAGAGAGTATTACAGCAGGGGTTTCTGAGTACAGTAGAGTACTATAGTACAGTACATGTACATTGCATAGTAATGCTCTAAATAATCGACTCCTTAACCACAGCAGAATTATGGGTAACTTTTCGGGATTTAGTCAGAAATATGGCTTGTTGCCATTCATCAGAAAGCTCTCACTGAGAGCTCTCACTGAGAGCTTTCCGATGAATGGCAACAAGCCATATTTCCAACTAAATCCCGAAAAGTTACCCATAATTCTGCTGTGGTTAAGAAGTCGATTATTTAGAGCATTACTGTAGATATTCACATGTACATGTAAATACATGATTTACTATTTTTATCATGTGTGAAGCCGTACTAGTAATCAGACTCTGAGAATCCATTTCAATGATTTGTTACAAGACATATATGAGTATCGACATTTCCTCTAAAAGTAACGGAACAAGATTGGAATAAGAACACACATTTAATTGCTGGAATACACACAACATCGATGGGCTACACATTATACCATTGTAAACGATAGTCAAGTCTGAGTTTCGTGTGTCTGCATGTCATTTGCAGAATGAGGTCCCAAGAGGGTGAATTTAGTGATGCTATCCCACATAGCGGGCTTGCCTCACTAAATTCACCCTCTGGGGACCTCATTCTGCTTAGGCCTCAACTGCTGTGGGAGACCTAGGATGCTGTAGGATAATCTCCTGGATTAGACTGAAATTCCCAAATGGTGAATATTGTGCTGTACACCCATTTGGAACCTCGATTATGCAATGTGTCGTCTGCCAATTTGGGGATATAGAAAAACTGAACTAAAAAAGATATAGAATCTTTGTGAAGAAGAAACTTTCCAAAGATGAGATCTAAGCAGAATGAGGTCCCCAGAAGGTGAATTTAGTGATGATTGCCCGCTGTGTGGGATAGCATCACTAAATTTTCCCCTCTGGGGACCTCATTCTGCAAATGACAGGCCGGATAACATGATTGTGAATGATAGTCCAATTCATGGGACATACGAACGGGATTAACCCTTTACCCAACAGAACGGCCCTGTGCCAATGCATTCTCTTATATATGCGAGTCGACCATAGGTAGCCTCGCATATATAAGAGAATGCATTGGCACAGGGCATAACTGTAACCATCACAATGTGGTCAAGGAGCCGGTTCCAATGATATCCATATTTGTATGGTTCTATTGAGACAGACCGAAGATATTTTAAGCTGTTGAAGCTTTATTTGGCCGGTTTTGGCCGGTTTGTTGGGTAAAGGGTTAATATAGCAAACATTGTCCAATAAGAAATATTGACACCGCATTGTCTGTAGCCAACTGATTGGATGTCAATATAAAGAAGTAAAATTGATTCCATTGTAGATTGTTAATCTCGGGTTCTTACTATGGTAGTACTTTAGGGTATGGAGGGAAACATATTCATAATTGCCAAAACATAATGGTATCAACCAACTTAATGGTCTTGTAGAAGACGGCTTGTTGAAGAATTCTGTATTTTTTATACAATACAAGAAGCTGTACAAAATCATTATTATTCCAGTTTCGTGGCGGTCACTTTACAGTATTTGGCAACAAGCCTGCAAATAACGTGTCTTGTCATTTGCAGAATGAGGTCCCCAGAGGGTGAATTTAGTGATGCTATCCCGCAAAGCGGGTTAGCATCACCAAATTCACCATCTGGAGACCTCATTCTGCTTATGCCTCATCTTCTGGGAAGTATCTATAGTCCCAAATTAACATTGTTTTTAGTTAGATTTTCCATTCTGGGAAGTTTCTTTATCCCCTAATTTGCAGAAGATAAAATTCATAATCGAGGTGCCCAATAGGTGAACATCACCAACTTCAACTGGGGAACTTCAATCTGATCCTAGCTCTACCATAGCAGTTGAGGGCCTAAGCAGAGTGAGGTTCCCAGAGGGTGAATTTGGTGATGCTAGCCCGCTGTGCGGGATAGCATCACTAAATTCACCCTCTGGGGACCTCATTCTGCAAATGACAGACACGCTATTTGCAGGCTTGTTTGGCAATAGAAGTCAGCACAGGTTCATAACAAACATTGCCCAATAATAATTGTTATTGACACGATGGATTGTAGCCAACTGATTGGATGTCGATATGAAGAAGAGAAATTGATTCCCTTGTTGGTCAGTATTAAATCTCATATTAATCGGAAGACTGAATCATAATCACCAAAAAGTACATTAAGAATCGACTGGTTTGCATAGGCATTGGTAGAGAATTGAACTGGGATGTAGAACTTTTTCCGAAAGATTTTTTTAGTATGTTACATGTACATTCACTCAAACACGTACCGTACACAGTGTACACTAATTTACATGTACATGTACCCGGTACACATTCTGATGTTTTCGACCATTAATTTATTTTTTCCATCATTGTATCAAATTATTATAATCAATAAATTTGAAAAATGATCAAGGAAATATGGGTTGATACAAAAATCGGACTTGGCACTGAAAGGGTTAATAATTAAGGGGGTGGTCAAGTGCCTAATTTTGAATGGGGATTTCCATGCAAATTTGAGGAGCAAAAGTTACAGAGTTGCACCTACTTCTGAGTGTGATTTGATGTGGTATTGGAAACAATACATGTACATGTACATGTAGGTATTTATCTGGCCGGTCCACTTGGAACTTGTTCAATTATAATGTTGGTGTATTTATTTTTTTATTTTATATTGATTTTTGTAGCCAACTTATTGGACACATATATAATATAACGAGAAAATTCAGATACTGATTCTCTTGTGGATATTTATTATCTCATGTGCCATATCAAATCCAGTCGTAAGTCAGGATTTTTTTTACCCTGTGCCAATGCATTCTCTTATATATGCGAGTCGACCATAGGTCGCCTCGCATATATAAGATAATGCATTGGCCTAACCATTTTTTTTATAATTTTAATAATTTTTTCTTGTATTCTTTAACAATTTTATAATTTCACCCATACAGAGCCCCAGACAAACATGAGTAGACAACACTCTTCTATATGCTTCTATATATGTGTGGGGCTCCCTGCAGGGTAATGGATGTTATTTATTTTATGTCCTAAAAATTGTAAGAAAAATTTATTTTTAAAAAATGATAAAAAATTGTTAGGCCAATGCATTCTCTTATATATGCGAGGCGACCTATTACTCGCATATATAAGAGAATGCATTGGCACAGGGTAAAAAATCCCGACTTTGGGTTTTGAGCAAGCCTGAGTTTAGTGTGTCTATCATTTCAGAATGAGGGTCCCAGAGGGTGAATTTAGTGACACTATCTAGCAGGCTAGCATCACCAAATTCACCCTCTGGGAACCTCATTTTGCTTAAGCCTCATCTTCTGGGAAGTAGCTATAGTCTCAAGTTAACATTGTTTTTATTACTTGTTCCTGTCTGGGAAGTCTGGGAAGTTTCTACATGTACTAGTATATACCGGGGGGGGGGGGGGGGGGGGGGTATATCCCCTAATTAGCAGAAGATAAAATGCATAATCGAGGTGACTAATGGGTGAACATCACCAACTTCAACTGGGGAACTTCAATCTTATCAGTAGGCCTGAGCAGAATGAGGTCCCAAGAGGGTTAATTTGGTGATGCTAGCCCACTATGCGGGATAGCATCACTCTGGGGACCTCATTCTGCAAATGACAGACACACAATAATCAGGCTTGTTTGAGAGAGAATCTATCTATCTACTCTTGTACGATTATTAAAATCGAGGTAAAATTCCCACCTGTACGATCGTTATTTGGTCCTGTACGTTTATTAAATTAACCAAAAGAAATAATTCACCAATCTTAAATTGTGTTATTCATAGATAAATGAACTCTGATTGTTGACAGTGATCAGCACACTGTAGATTCACAGACCTGGCTATCCATCGAAACTATTTCTGTCACATGGCATCAGTAAACCATGCAGTCAGATGGTGCGTTTTGTTGGGATGTATATATGGTACTAATATTTCCAGTCTGTACGTTTATTCCGCCCTGTACTATTATTCAGTTACGCGACATTTTCCAACCTGTACTATTATTCCACCCTGTACTTTTATTAGGCACTCAAGAGTACTAGTACATAAAAGATATACTAGTATTTGACATGTACCATTGAGAAGTATGAACTAATTCAGGGGAAATCGGAATAGGGACAAAACAAACATTGTCTTCATAAGAATTATTGGCACTGTGAACTGTAGCCAACTGAACTGACATTTGTATAACTAGAAAATTCAGAGATATTGATTGTAGGTTTTGGGGGAGAATAATTCATAATTGCAAAAATATATGGGTCAGAGGAATAAATCAGATTGATAAACAATTCTGAAACTTTATCTTATTGGGTTTCCAGGCCTCAGCTATCTTTGGAGATGGAAAGCTTAGATGGACCTACATAGAAAACTACTAGTACTTAATTAATGCCACCGCGGTGTATACTGTTTGGCAAATTTTAGAAATATGTGGTCCTATTTCCATTTCCGGATGCACGGACGGATGCACGGAAACCGGCTAAAAAATCACATTTTGAAACAGCGTCTTGAAACAAACCAATTCTGGGACATTTGAATGTTTTTTTATTTGTTTTGTTTTTACAAAATATTTCCGAAAATTTCTTGAAAACCATGAAATAATGTGTAGGGTATATACTCTAGTAGGGGTTTAAAATCTTAGGAGACGGAAAGCTTAGATGGACCTACATGTACACAGAAAACTACTTAATAATTAAGCTGGTGCACCATCTGAAGGAATCTAATGCTATCTAGAGACCACATCAATTAAAAGTACTCAATCCGATCAGACACGCCTAAATTACTATTTCTTTGGCTTCGGGGGTAAAAAATATTTGATTTGAGTCGAGAAACCCACCCATCAAAGCGCGTGATCAGATATCGATTTTTGACATTTGTTATTTCTCGAGGTGTAATAATATGTGGCCCTGAAACACGTGGTCAAACGGAGGATCTCGGACAAACTTGCGGATGAAGATGTATATCTCTAAAATTAAGTGGTAATACGTTAAAATTTTGTGATTCATTGGTGATAATACAGCCATATTTTGTTGAACAAATTGTTGATAAATAACAAGTTTTGGGAAATTTGATAGAGTTGACAGTTGTTAGCATTATTTTGTTGCAATAAATCGATTCTGATAACTAAAGTGTATTTTGAAGAAATGTTGTTGTATCTTGATGGTATGGGGACCGTCTGATCGGATTGAGTACCTTTAACAATAAAAATGTCAGAAAGTTGAAAAAATCACATTTTGAAACAAACCAATTCTGGGACATTTGAATGTTTTTTGTTTTGTTTTTACCAAATATTTCCGAAAATTACTTGAAAACCATGAAATAATGTGTAGGGTATATACTCAAGTAGGAGGTTTAAAATTTGGGTCGGATTAGAAACCCGAAACACAAATATTTTTGATTTTTGATTTTTTTTTACTATTTTTGCACCAAAATGGAACATGGAAAATTATAGTTGACTGCTGATATTGGTATATGGAAGCTGTTGGCTGCATGGCACCTGAATGCCATTATCCTGATTGATATATAGACATGGTTAGACATGCTCTGACCTTTTAATTGTTATATGATACCCTCCCCATGGGGGAGTTCATCAGTGCTTCCATAAACAATAAAACACATGCTGAAGCATGCCCCATAAACTAACATGGACAGATGGGGGATACCACAGTCAGTGCATTACAGTCAATATTAAAAGGGTGAACATCACCCAGGGCCATAAAAATATCATCCACAAATTACTTCATTTCGTTATTTGCTGAGGCTGCATTCCCACTAAGTGATAGAAATAAAGAGGCCAACATGAGTTACCTAATGTGCTACCATATTCATAAAAAATATCATCCAGGAATTACTTCATTATTTGCTGAGGCTGCATTCCCGCCAAGTGATAGAAATAAAGAGGCCAACATGAGTTACCTAATGTGCTACCATGTTCATAAAAAATATCGCAAATAAAGAGGCCAACATGAGTTACCTAATATCGCAAATAAAGAGGCCAACATGAGTTACCTAATGTGCTACCATGTTCATAAAAAAATATCGCAAATAAAGAGGCCAACATGAGTTACCATGTTCATAAAAAATACCCATCCTGGAAATTGAATTACTTAGTTATTTGCTGAGGCTGCATGTTAGAAATAAAGAGGCCAACAAGAGTTAGTAAATGTGATTAACTACGAAATGTACCATACATGTACATGTACTAGTAACTCCCATCCTGGAAATACTACATTATTTGCTGAGGCTGCGTGATTGAAATAAAAACAGCATACAAGAGAATTATATTCATGAACATGTACAGTAATGCTCTAAATAATCGACTCCTTAACCACAGCAGAATTATGGGTAATTTTTCAGGATTTAGTCGGAAATATGGCTTGTTGCCATTCATCGGAAAGCTCTCAGTAAGAGTGGTTAAGGAGTCGATTATTTAGGGCATTACTGTAACAAGTTAAACTCCCATCATGAGAATTACTTCATTATTTGCTGAGGCAGCATGTTAGAACTTAGAAATAAAGAAGCCAACAAGAGAATTTGATACCATGGGACGTAAAACTGCTGTCGTTAAATTACTATTACATGTTACATGTATTATTTTATTCCATGATTCTACCCTTATTCCATTCAATAAACCCATTCTATAAATTGTGATATTAAACGTTCGTTTAATAACAGGAAATAGTGCCAGGTGACCTTTGACTTCCGGTTTTTGGTCTATTAGCATTCCATATGCTATGTCTCAAAATACTATGGCTTCCAATATTTTTCCAACAATCTATCATGAATGAAGAGTTTGAAAAATTATATAATTAAATATACGCCACTAAATGTGCCAAAGAGTCTTTACTTATCCGGAACTATTTCTTTACGCGGCAAACAACGAATAGTTACGTAAAACGTCACCGCATGTCTTATAGAAGCCGATGGTAGTTTCGCCTCCCATTTGTTGATGTATGTACGTTGTGTCGATGTTTTGGATCATGTAATAAATAGAATCTACAACTCGTCCCCAGTTTATAGCGGAAATTACAAAACTCGTCCAGTAAATTAGGTCTGGACCTCGCCAAAGATCCTCTATATATTGTTTGCATGATCATCATCATAACTTCAATAGTTGCTACAGAACATCCTCTGAAAATAAATAGGCCAACACATGATAGCCAAAGTGTTACAATTGGATCAGATCATTCTCGCAAACTGGGACTGATTTCAATTTCAAGTATTTCAAGAATATTCTGTGGAAAATGATCATTTAAAACCTTTCTATACTAAAGCATAATTGATGAATAGTTATCCCATAGGAAATATTCTATCGTCTGCTTTTTCACCTTAACCCTTTGGCGAGTAGAACGACGTATATGTCGTCTATCGGATGAGGAGTAGAACGACATATTATTGGACACTTTTGACCCAAACTTGTTAATAATTATTTTGCTATGAGTATGACGTTGACGTTAAATTTACTCATGACGTCATGTATATGACGTTATAGATACTCTCCAAAGGGTTAACCCTTTACCCAACAAACCGGCCAAATAAAGCTTCAACAGCCTAAATTATCTTGGGTCTGTCTCAATAAAACCATACAAATATGGATATCATTGGAACCGGCTCATTGACCACATTGTGATAGTTAGTTATGCCCTGTGCCAATGCATTCTCTTATATATGCGAGTCGACCATAGGTCGCCTCGCATATATAAGAGAATGCATTGGCCTAAAAAAATAATATTTTTTTAACACTTTTTACCATTTTTTCTTACATTTTTTAACAATTTTATAATTTTTAATGTGTTAAGCCAATGCATTCTCTTATATATGCGAGGCGACCTATGGTCGACTCGCATATATAAGAGAATGCATTGGCACAGGGCCGTTCTGTTGGGTAAAGGGTTAACATCCCTCCAAATCATGAATAGACCATTCCGATGTATACTTTTTAACTGACTGGGAGAATATAAAATGGCATATAAAGTACTTACACTTGCCACTTCAGCATTCTGACTTCTTATAACTTAAAATCTCCATGGTAACAGAACTGCTACATCCAAATAAACAAATCCACACACAGAAACCAATCACATGAACGTTTAATCTTCACGCATCCCAATTGTTCATCACATGACGGAAGCTTTCTTATTCTGAAATAGAAAACATTAATTATTATCAGAATTGGAATATACATGTAGTTGTAAAATATACTAGTATACTAGTACATGTATCGTCCACCACTACAAGTAAGTGCCACAACCAGGGTCGCCATGGCATCCAGAGCATGGAGAAGAAGACTGAAAAAGTTCACTTTTCTGGAAGTTGTAGCTAGCCTTGTTGCTAGTGGTTGCTACCAGCACCCTTTAGGCCAAAGAAAATGAAATGTCTGGTTTGGGTTACCAGCCGGAAAAAAATGGGTCGGTAGGTAGGCTTGAATTTTTTTATTTTTTATTTTGACATATTCTTATGACTTTTCATGTCCGTATTACTCTGCAAGATTGACATAAAACTACTTTTGATTATTTTTGTATAAAATTAAATTTTAATATTACACAATACTTTTACTAAGAAATCAACCTACCGGTATTCTGAGATGCTGAAATGTGTTTTTGTTGAAAATTTTTGAGAAAAAAATTCAATAGATTTTCTTGAAAACCATGACAAACAATTTAGGGTAGGGGGTTTAATATAGGGTCGGTAAGGAAACCCAAACCACAAATATTTGTTTCTTCGGCCTTACAACCATAGAAGGAATGAACATAGAAGTCACCATTAAGATTCAGAAATCAAATATAAATGACTAAAGCGACCAAATAGCTGTGCAAAAAATTGATATATCTGAGCAAAAAGATTACATACATGTACATGAAAAACAAAAATTCGGCAAACGTTCTTGGAAACCTAGATGATAATTGTCTGCCACTTCTGTTCCCTCGATGGAGGGTCTGATCCCGTCTGGTGACTAGGCTGACTTGTACAGCATCCTAAATCCCAAGAGTGCCTGGTATACATGTACATGTACCGGTATGTACAGCGCACACGATCCCGGTTGTCCCCGATTTATCCGGCTGTACTACACTAGTCTATTTTACACCCATGGTGCTATCGGTGCATATGTACTGATCTATCCTACATCCATAATGTACTGGTATTAATAAGAGTATTTGTACTGCTCTATTCTGTATTGGTTTTATGATCATTCCTAGAAACTGGAGATATTAGCTGATAAGTGAAGGAACAAGGGAATATTTATTAGTATAATTTCCACATGGAATATATTGCATCATAATTAGCACCCCCTGAATAGCAGTAAAACTGCCAGCGTTGGTGGCGCCATATAATATACAGTATTGCCCTAAATAATCGACTCCTTAACCACATCAGAATTATGGGTAACTTTTCAGGATTTAATCGAAAATATGGCTTGTTGCCATTCATCGGAAAGCTCTCAATGAGAGCTTTCCAATGAATGGCAACAAGCCATATTTCTGAATAAATCCTGAAAAATTACCCATAATTCTGCTGAGGTTAAGGAGTCAATTATTTAGGGCATTACTGTAGCAGTAAAACTGCCAGCATTGGTGGCGTCATATACCGTAAGACATACATTGTATAATATACTAGTATGTAGTAAGAATTGCAGGCCGTTATCATGTATTAGAGCAGGCAACATAAAATGTCTCCTGTATTGTGTGATAAAATTAAATAAGTAAAGAGAATTTGTTTAACCATTTCTGTACTAAATACTCATTGACGATCGAGTGCATTGTACATGTACAGTAATGCCCTAAATAATCAACTCCTTAGCCAGAGCAGGATTATGGGTAACTTTTCCCCGCAGTGAGAGCTTTCCAATGAATGGCAACAAGCCATATTTCCAACTACTAGTAAATCCTGAAAAATTACCCATAATTCTGCTGTGGTTAAGGAGTCAATTATTTAGAGCATTACTGCACCTGCAATTGTTTATCAAGTTTATCGAGTGCATTGTACATGTACATGTAGTTCCCTTTGGAAATGTATTATGTTCAGTCAGTAAGTTCCAACAAACGGCCACTTATTATCTGAATATTTCCCACCAATGAATAGGAATCCGTGAATGAATAGGAATCCGTGAATGAATAGGAATCCGTCAGCACTTTTTATGTATTATCTGTCATCTGCTAATATTTCCTGAACATCCCTGCAGATGAGTAATAGACCATTCCAACGCATACTTTTATATAGAGGTGGAAGAATGAGGTGTTGCATTCCAGGGAAGTAATTCGTGCGTAACAGTTCAAGATACTTCCGGTTGTTTATGTTTCGGCTTAGAAGCCACATTAGATTGTGTGATCTGTCAGTGAGAACTTTCCGATGAATGCCAACAAGCCATATTTCCGACTAAATCCTGAAAAGTTACCCATAATTCTGCTGTGGTTAAGGGGTCGATTACTGTAAGACTTAGAGAAATGAATAATCATCTTGGTCCCAAGCAATTTCACAGTGATAGGATCTGTCACTTCATTCAGACCTCAGTTTATCGATGTCTGGACAGAAGTAATATGTCCCTATTCTAGTGACCTACTGGTACCAATACATGGGTTATGATCTGTATGGTCTGTATGCAATACAATCTCGAGTACTGAATGGGGAGAGCGGATAGCTCAGTTGGTTTGTGGGCCGATCTCTGAGCTACACCTTCGACACGGTCGAGGGTTCAAATCCGACAAAATATCGGTCGGACTTTGTGTCGCCATCTGCATTCCCAGTACCATGGGCATCACAAATCAATCATCGATGCCACGATCAGTGATCTGAGAAAGATTCCAGAAGCCAAAGAGTCTCAGACAAAAATTTGAAAAATGCGTACTGGACTAACTTCGTACCTCTGCTCCTCTCGTAATGTCATGACCAGGGATGACACTACACTTGGCACACCGTCGGATCGGGAGCCGACGCTAATGGCTGTCCCGTGTGCAACAATGTGCGCACGTTAAAGATCCCTACCGTGGCGAAGAAGTCACGGGTTCGGCAAAAAACTTCCTGGAAAAATTATGGATCTACTCGATCCCGTCCTGTAAAAGCCAGCCTTGGTCACTAGGACGTAACAACTACAGATACAGAGACAGAGCCCAGCCCTAACATTAATCAGCAGTATACAGTAATGCTCTAAATAATCGACTCCTTAAAGTAATGTGAAACACTCCGGTAGGGTGATCAAATATAAATGGAGAATAATCTTGCTCAAAGTAGTTATTTTTACGAATATTAATCCAAATTGACAACACACACCGTCATTCTTATATATTAATTAAATGCAATGACGAAATTGTTTGCGTTAGTTTATCAGCGATTGTTGCATCCCGAATTGAGATGTAAATATTTACAATTGAGCGTGGATCAAACAATGTTTTCGTTAGAGTGGTATGGTCGATTTCTTTGAAATTTTCGGTGTTATTAGCAGAATGCTATATTTTCCAGGTTGGTATAGAGCCTGAGAACTAACTTATAAATTTATCGCGCTCGAACAAGTCCATAATGTCTTTAACCACAGTAGAATTATAGGTAACTTTTCAGGATTTAGTCGGAAATATGGCTTGTTGCCATTCACCGGCAAGCTCTCGGGGAGCTTTCCGATGAATGGCATCAAGCCATATTTCCGACTAAATCCTGAAAAGTTACCCATAATTCTGCTGTGGTTAAGGAGTCTATTACTTAGGGCATTACTGTACCCCCCCCCCCCCCCCAATCAACCAAATTGCAACGAATTCCCTGGAAGGGGCAGAACGCCAAGAAATGTACACACTTTTTAGTCAAAGGTACATGTAAATGTAAATGAAAACATGAAATTATTCCAGTGGAATCGTGGGTCACATCTCTTTGACTTTGCCACCATCCATCTACCATCCATCTGGGCTGCCACTATTAATTTGGGTCAGGAACCATATGTTTGCCATTACTAGCCCATATAGAATTGTCATCAATCACTTTGCAGCTAATTTCATGGTTTTACACTCAGAAGTAGATGTTTTATTAAAAACAGACATTTATCTGTAGAGGGGAATATTAATGACACCATGTGTGCTCAGCTGTGCAACCAGAGGAGAGGTGCAGTATTAAACTTAAATCCACACAATCACAACATCATCACATCAAATTAGACCCTGGGTGGGTGTGGTGGGGGGGGGGGGGGGGGTGGAGGGTGAATATTAATGACTCCATGTGTGCTCAGCTGTGCAGCCAGAGGAGAGGTGCAGTAACTTAAATCCACACAATCACAACATCACATCAAAAAAGACCTGGGGTTGGTGTGGTGGGGGTGGAACTTAGAAGGTATGATGGGGGTGGTAAAACATTGTGTTTCTCTGCAGAGATGCCATGTCTGCAGATACATGTATGTGCATCAACTTACTAGTAAATCCACATAATCACAAAATCATCAGGTCTCAAAAAATTTCTGGGGTGGGTGTGGGGTGGTGGAGGGTGGAAGGTGTGTTGAGGGTGGTAAAACATGGCGTTACTCTGCAAAGATGGACAGTAACTTAAACCCACACAATTATAAAATCATCAGGTCTCAAATTAGAACTGGGGTGGGTGTGGGGTGATTGAGGGGGTAGAGGGTGAAGGTGTGATTGGGAGGGGCATAAAAACATGATGTGTCGCTGCAGCCCCTCACTAAATCCCAAACGATCATAAAATCATCAGGCATCAAATTACATGTAACCATGGGGTGGAGGTGTGGAGGGTATGAGGTGAGATGGGGGAAGTAAAACCATGGTATTTCTCTACAGAGAGGGATATTAATTCCATGTGTGCTGTACAGACAGAGGTGAAGTTACTCAAAGCAGCATGCAACCTTCAAGCCTCAACCTTACATGTACACTTAGGGGAGCGGTTTTGATACATGTGTATACTTTATACAATACTTATAGCATTAATGTACCATAATGTACCAGTGTAACACATCATCTTCCCCCCAGGATATCTTCCCCGTAGGGGGGGGGGGATATCCTAGGATAACTTCCCCCCACCCTGGATATTTCCCCCCCATATATGACTAAAAAATAATTTGTAAAACTTTAAATAACCTCTAGAATAACAGCAATATTGATATTTGGATTCCCACTGTTCCGCTTCAACAATTGTGAGTGAAAGTCTATTAAAGTCACCAATACAGTGTCAGCTTCAGAAAACCGAAGTAAATTAAATTGCATCAAAATGACAAAAGGGGTCTTCTTTCTCTGCACCAATTAACAATAAGGAAAATGACAGGCATCTGTTAGTTTTAGACCAGGTGTTATGACAGAAGTGGAAGTGGGTTCTCATATGGTCCATATCCCATGATGCCCAACAAGTACCCTACAATTGACTCCATCAATACACCTCACATGCCCAATGTCTGGCATTTTATGGTGACTTGAGGAACAGCTGTTAATGCATGAGGGTAAGTGGGTCAGTGGGTTCCTCATCTGTTCCTAATTACTTAATATGAGGTCAGAGATGGGAGATATGAGGTAATATGGGATAAAGCTTCCTCTGTTTATGAGGATAACTTCAGTGCTTTCTCATAGAGTCTGTGTTAGTACAACACAAAAGCTAGTGTCCCTCTGACATTCAACACATGTATAACTACACAGAACACACAAGCTAGTGTCCCTCTGACATTCAACACATGCCAGAAATGGAATTCCACCACATTCATTCATTCTTCTGACAGTGAACATCAATTTAGTAAATTTTGGACTCCCTATGCTACATGTAGTATACTGCTACACGTAACGGTACCATACATTTTAGACTGCATCACAGTTTAACACTCCGGAACCCTGAAAACATCTTATCAGATATTATCAGGGTATTAAACCAGGGTCCCAGAAATAAAACATCTTTACAGATATTATCAGGGTATTTAACCAGGGTCCCAGAAATAAAACATCTTTACAGATATTATCAGGGTATTAAATCAGGGTCCCAGAAATAAAACATCTTTACAGATATTATCAGGGTATTAAACCAGGGTCCCAGAAATAAAACATCTTTACAGATATTATCAGGGTATTAAACCAGGGTCCCAGAAATAAAACATCTTTACAGATATTATCAGGGTATTAAACCAGGGTCCCAGAAATAAAACATCTTTACAGATATTATCAGGGTATTAAACCAGGGTCCCAGAAATAAAACATCTTTACAGATATTATCAGGGTATTAAACCAGGGTCCCAGAAAAAATATTTTATTCGAGTCGAGGAACCCACTCACCAAAGCTCAGAGTGATCAGATAATTTCTTTGAAATTTGTTATTTCTCGAAATGTGTACTTACATGTACATGTATTTGTGGCCCAGAAAAAATTTGTCAAAACGACAGTCTTGGACAAATTTGCCAATGAAGATGGATAACTCTAATATCAAGTTGCAATACGGCCAAATTTCGTGATACTCAAGTGATAATACGGCCATATTTCGTTGAACAACATGTTGATCAATAACACGTTTTGGGAAAATTTATACCGTAGTTCACATCGGTTAGAATTATTTTGTTGTACATGTAATTAATCGATTCTGATAACTAAAGCGTATTTTGAACAAATGTTGTTATCGTAACTTGATGATATGGGGACCGTCTGATAGGATTGAGTACCTTTAACCATCTACCCAGACTCGCCGCAGTACCTATGCATTGCCTGTTCCTTATTAACAGGTGAATTCACATGACTGCAATGGCTGTAAATGGATCTTTATCTCATTTCAAACAAAAATAGTCCTTGAGAAAACTTCTTAACCAGACATCAGGCTTGATTTTAAGATTGAATCAAACTCATTATAACGGACCCTGTGTTCAGTGAACTCATTATAACGGACCCTGTGCCCAGTAAACCAGTGAATTGTTCAAATCTCCTCCAATTATAGGACTCCATCAAATAAAATTCAAGTTAATTAAAAATCTGCACTCGGGCTTAGGAGGCACACGATTGGCTATTGTGTGCAGTGAATAGTCGGAGAATCAATAACAGGTAACGATAATCGTAGAACCAAACAGGTGTTTAGAATGGCTATAATAAAGGGTGACACATGTGACTGAGCTCCGTCACAATGACTTCAAAGTCACCCGATTCTTATAATTTTAAAGAAAGAGACCATAGATTCTGCGATGATTCTCCCACCTTCGGTTGACAATGGAGTACAATGTGTTTACACATTACAGTATGAACAAATTCTGTTGGCAGATGTTTCGTTTAGACCAGAAAATCCATCAAGTGTTACTATGAAGAGCCTATAAAGTTGGCTTTTATACAAGAAAACAATCATTTCTACGAACAGCTTGTTTTACCTATCAAGAGTTATTGTGAAGGACTTAGTAAAACTGGCTTTTAAACAGTTTAACCTTTTAAATTCTCACACTCGGCATACCAGCACATCGAAATGAACCAAGAACATTTGAAGGTCGCCCAACTGAGGGAATCATACCATAACTCATATAACTATCAACCAATGCATTTTATACATCGTATACATGTACCGTACACAATAACAAAGTCGGTGATTTATATAGCGAGGGATTGATACATGTACATGCACTGGTATGAGTACATGTACAGTACTGTGATCATCACATTGAACAGTTCAGCCTCCGCCTCCAGAAGCCTGAATCATACACTCGTATCACTATTAACCAATGCACATTGTGAATTTTACATAACAAAGTCGGTGATTAGCGAGGGATTAATACATGCTATAAGTACATGTACCGTACTGATCATTACATTCAACAGTTCAGCCTCCGCCTCCAGAAGCCTGAATCATACACTCGAATCACTATTAACCAATGCACATTGTGAATTTTACATAACTTAGCGAGGGATTAATACATGCTATAAGTACATGTACCGTACTGATCATTACATTGAACAGTTCAGCCTCCGCTTTCGGAAGCCTGAATCATACACTCGAATCACTATTAACCAATGCACATTGTGAATTTTACATAACAAAGTCAGTGATTAGCGAGGGATTAATACATGCTATAAGTACATGTACCGTACTGATCATTACATTGAACAGTTCAGCCTCCGCTTTCGGAAGCCTGAATCATACACTCATATCACTATTAACCAATGCACATTGTGAATTTTACATAACAAAGTCAGTGATTAGCGAGGGATTAATACATGCTATGAGTACATGTACCGTACTGATCATTACATTGCACAGTTCAGCCTCCGCCTCCAGAAGCCTGAATCATACACTCGTATCACTATTAACCAATGCACATTGTGGAATTTTACATAACAAAGTCGGTGATTAGCGTAATTGGTTCCATTAGCCCCATCTCCTGCTAGGCATCATGGGTAATCGTCACTTGTTGGGTATTATCTCGTGATTAGGTCTTTAATCATGGATAAAGCTGGCAAATTTAGCAGCATTCATGCCAAGCCACTCAAATGGTGGCGGACTTAGTGGAATGTTATACGGCTGAATCATATGGCTTCTCATAATTCGGTGCAGAATAATATCATAATTCCCTATGTGAGAGTTTCTACCCCAGGCTAAAGGGCATCTCTAACTGAATATACCCCACCGCCTCACTGAATAGATCATTTTCAATAAAGATATATATATATATATATATATGGGCTGCTATGGATACATGTACTAGTATTTACAAATATCAACCTATTTTCCAGTCTTAAATTTCTAACTGCTGTTGATGTTTTTTGTGTTCAGCTGGCAAATTTAGCAGCATTCACTCCAGAGATTTCACATTGGGTGAGGCAAAAAAAAAAACATTTGCTTCCGATACCCTGCCTGGCTGAGATTTTCTTGCCTTTCTCAATTTTTTTTTTTCAATTTTATCCAGAAGGCTAGTCTATGGTCACCTGTTAGAGTGTCAATGTGAATATTTATTGTTTTTCTCAATCCCAAAAGCAAAAAAAGTTGGTTATTAAGCTCAATGTTGGTAGAGATCTTACTGCAGAGTGAATTAATTGAAGGGACAGCATGTTTTTATCAAATGCTTGGCTCATATTCAATACACATTGATCTACCATATCCCATGGGGCCGTGACTACACTATTATATCGCTGACAGCTGAAAGGTTTTTTTTTTAAATTGGAAAAAACAAAAAATCCCTGCCTACCGGTACCTGTCTGGAAAATTACCCCAATATTATCGGAAACAGAGAAGTTTTTTGTTTTGGCCTCGAGTCACTTCTCCATGTTTGGTTATAAGGGAGAACTGAACTGTAATAAGGGAGAACTGGACTGTTATCAGGGAGAACTGGACTGTTATCAGGGAGAACTGAACTGTTATATAAGGGAGAACTGGACTGTAATAAGGGAGAACTGGACTGTAATAAGGGAGAACTGGACTGTTATAAGGGAGAACTGGACTGTAATAAGGGAGAACTGAACTGTTATAAGGGAGAACTGGTCTGTAATAAGGGAGAACTGGACTGTTATCAGGGAGAACTGAACTGTTATAAGGGAGAACTGGTCTGTAATAAGGGAGAACTGGACTGTTATCAGGGAGAACTGGACTGTTATCAGGGAGAACTGGACTGTTATAAGGGAGAACTGGACTGTTGTCAGGGAGAACTGGGTGGTAATAAGGGAGAACTGGACTGTAATAAGGGAGAACTGGACTGTTATCAGGGAGAACTGAACTGTTATAAGGGAGAACCGAACTGTTATAAGGGAGAACTGGACTGTTATCAGGGAGAACTGGACTGTTATCAGGGAGAAGTAACAATGGCTGAAGAATAAGAATTATGCTACACAAGAACCCATTTATAAAACCATTAAAGTGAGTAAAAACACCATTATAATCAGTAAATATACATGTACTTTAAATACAGGGAGAACTGAACTGTTATAAGGGAGAACTGAACTGTTATAACGGAGAACTGGTCTGTAATAAGGGAGAACTGGACTGTTATCAGGGAGAACTGGACTGTTATCAGGGAGAACTGGACTATTATAAGGGAGAACTGGACTGTTGTCAGGGAGAACTGGGTGGTAATAAGGGAGAACTGGACTGTAATAAGGGAGAACTGGACTGTTATAAGGGAGAACTGGTCCGTAATAAGGGAGAACTGGACTGTTATCAGGGAGAACTGGACTGTTATAAGGGAGAACTGGACTGTAATAAGGGAGAACTGGACTGTAATAAGGGAGAACTGCATGGACTGTAATAAGGGAGAACTGGACTGTTATCAGGGAGAACTGGTCTGTAATAAGGGAGAACTGCATGGACTGTAATAAGGGAGAACTGGACTGTTATCAGGGAGAACTGGACTGTTATCAGGGAGAACTGGACTGTTATCAGGGAGAACTTGACTGTTATCAGGGAGAACTGGACTGTTATCAGGGAGAACTGCATGGACTGTAAAAAGGGAGGACTCAACGGAAGCTCACTGCCACTCACTGATTCATGTCAAGCGACTCACATGGCGGAGGAATCAACGGAAGCTCACTGCCACTCACTGATTCATGTCAAGCTACTCACACGGCGGAGGAATCAACGGAAGCTCACTGCCACTCACTGATTCATGCCAAGCGACTCACATGGCGGAGGAATCAACGGAAGCTCACTGCCACTCACTGATGCAAGCCACTCACACGACAGAGGACTCAACGGAAGCTCACTGCCACTCACTAAAAGTTACCCATAATTCTGCTGTGGTTAAGGGGTCGATTACTTAGGGCATTACTGTAAGACTTAGAGAAATGAATAATCATCTTGGTCCCAAGCAATTTCACAGTGATAGGATCCGTCACTTCATTCAGACCTCAGTTTATCAATGTCTGGACAGAAGTAATATGTCCCTATTCTAGTGACCTATTGGTACCAATACATGGGTTATAATCTGTATGGTCTGTATGGTCTGTATGGTCACTTCATTCAGACCTCAGTTTATCAATGTCTGGACAGAAGTAATATGTCCCTATTCTAGTGACCTATTGGTACCAATACATGGGTTATAATCTGTATGGTCTGTATGGTCACTTCATTCAGACCTCAGTTTATCAATGTCTGGACAGAAGTAATACCGGTATGTCCCTATTCTAGTGACCTACTGTTATGCCCTAAGTAAATGACCCATTAACTGCAGTTATAATCCGTTTACAACTGCGGTTAAACCGTAACCGCACCGCTGTTATTTGCCGTAACTGCGGTGGCATCGCAGTTACATGCGGTTAGGTTACCGCAGTTAATAACCCTTAACTGCGGTTACACTGCACGTAAACGTTAACCTTCCGGTATTTGAATATTTAATGGGAAAGAGAGGGGTACTACCCATGCATCTACCAGTGTATGTTATCGTTTTGTGTTTTAGCGATCACGGCAAAGTGGTAACTTCATAATCGACCAGGAGTTGATTGTATGTTTTTGTTATCACCATCGGTACTCAACACGATATATTTTATGTTTTAATCCCGACTTGTTGAAAACTGTATAATTTGACGTATATGCTCTAGTATACAAATGTACGTCCGTTGTTCGGCTTGAGAAAAAATACATGCTTATGTTTGAAGCAAAGTAGAGTGCTGAATTTAGCTGGCGTGTCATGTTTGTAGTTAATTATGATTATATAGCAACGAATGCAAGATCGGAAAACTTAAATGGTTTCCGATATCCGAATAATGCCCGACATTTGAAGAGTGCGGTTGTTCGGTTTAAACGCATTTTTCTTTCCCTCACTTTACATTTATGATGCATGTGTGGGACTCTAACCCCCACTTTATATTTTTATATAATTATCCACTCGAATCCATTTGAAATTCAGTGGCCATTTGATCCGTTTGAATGCGTTTTTTCCGTTTTGCGGTTGTTCCATTTTAAACGCGTTTCCTTACATTGAAAGTGAGCGGCACTCGTCAGCTAAATTGTCGAATAATTATATTTATTATATAAATATTTATTTTATCGATGGTTAAAGTTGAAAATGGGCCGTAAGAATTCTGATTACCCGTCGGGGTTAGCCCAACTGTTATTTTCACCAAAAGGCTACTATAAAGTATACAACATTATAATAAAAAGAAATCGAAAAATAAATAAAACACACAAAAACACTTTTATTTTTTCACACCATACATCACAATCTTCCTTTGACCCAAAACATAAAATATTGGTATATGAATGTCTGTTCTATTTATCCAAAATAAATAGAAGATCCACAACAAAAAATATTGATATTGATAGGGACACTGCCATGTTATGTGTGCTAACTTGTCTAACGAGCATGGCAACTAAAACATGACATGCCATATACGCCATATGGTATCTGTTCCATTAAGAGCGACATATACCGGTTTAACCACGACGTATCCATTTTAACCGCACAATTTATTCGGTTCTCTTGCGTTTTAAACGCATCTTATAACCGCGGTTAGGTTAAAACGGAACGCAGTTAAACTGGGGTGCCACTTCAGTTAGATGGGCCATTTACTTAGGGCATAACAGTACTGGTACCAATACATGGGTTATAATCTGTATGGTCTGTATGATCTGTATGCAATACAATCTCGAGTACTGAATGGGGAAAGCCCAGCCCTAACATTAATCAGCAGTATACAGTACATGTACCGGTACATGTACTTGACCGACTTGAATTTACAGGAGGACCTCAACCAAATGATGACGATCTAACTCAAAAATCAAACGAAACTATGGCCAGTTTCTTAATAAACTAAGGCATTTTATAAGACAACAAGACAGATAAAAAAATTGCCGTTATAAACATGTACATGTATGACAATACTAGTATTTGGCCATCTGTATTTGGCCATCTGTATCTGGCCATCATATCGCTCAGCAGACAAAACATGCCTTTCAGACCATCATAAAGACGTCCCGACATATCGCTGGGGGAATCCAAGGCACCGTTCCATTTTGTTTACATGTACATGTATGTGAGAGTTATCGCCCAGGGACATGGCTAGATGGTCTTCAATCGGAGAGGGGATGTCTAATTTTGAAGCTTCAACGACATCACCCCCTCCCAATAGAACAAATTTCCAACTACCTTGGACCACACCTTTGCACTCATACCCTGTACATGTACCTGACTCAAATTCATTCATTTGTTGCATGTTTTCTGTTGAATATAGTAGATGGCCCCATAAATGGATGGATTTAGGTAGTCTCCCTGTAATATAGTAGGAGATGACCCCATAAATGGATGGATTTAGATACAGTAATGCCATAAATAATCGACTCCTTAACCACAGCAGAATTATGGATAACTTTTCAGGATTTAGTTGGAAATATGGCTTGTTGCCATTCATCGGAAAGCTCTCACTGAGAGCTTTCTGATGAATGGCAACAAGCCATATTTCCGACTAAATCCTGAAAAATTACCCATAATTCTGCTGTGGTTAAGGAGTGACTTATTTAGAACATTACTGTACATTCTCCCTTTAATACCAGTACATGCACTCATTTTTATTTCAAGATAAATGCACCTACTACCGGTAGTAAACATGAAACCGGTTTCTCTATCTGGTTCATATATAATGTGTTCTCTGATATCTCTCAGATATAATATTTTTGAGAAGTTAGAAACCCATTATACATTGGCAAAAAAACTGTTTTAGAACATTAAGTGGAAATAAGAAACTTGACCGAGCTTTTAGTTTATCTGTACAGAGAGATACAGTAATGCTCTAAGTAATCCACTTCTTAACCACAGCAGAATTATGGGTAACTTTTCAGGATTTAGTCGGAAATATGGCTTGTTGCCATTCATCGGAAAGCTCTCGGGGAGCTGTGGTTAAGAAGTCGATTACTTAGAGCATTACTGTAGTCAGCAACTTTTCCTTCATGAGCCATGCCAAATACACATCATTTGTACAATGTAGTCCATGCCTGTAAATAGTTTGTCTGTTCAGTTTCTACATTTTTTCCCCTAATTTACAGAAGATAAAATGCACAATCGAGGTACAATGTATGTGACTAATGGGGTGAACATCTTATCGCAGGTCTCCCATAGCAGTTGATGCCTGAGCAGAATAAGGTTCCAAGAGGGTTAATTTGGTGATGCTAGCCCACCATGCGGGATAGCGTCACCAAATTCACCCTCTGGGAACCTAATTCTGCAAATGACAGACACACTAAATTCAGGCTTGCGTGAGTCTTGCCAAATAGTCATCTCTCTGCAACATTTATTGGCACATAACTGATGACTCATACATGTACACTGTATACTGCGAAGATTCGTGTTGGCAGCAGTCCTGATTGATCTATGCGGGAGGTTGATATGATTCGTGTTTCTAAATCACATTTTATAAGATTTCTTTTTTTATATTTTAGTATCATGAACCATCAAACTGTTGGAAACGAAAATTAATTACCGGTAGAGTGAATATCTAGTGCTGAAGAGGTACATTATAAATCTTCAGTGGGACTGGTGGAAATTTGGATACATGTGCATACAGGTACATGTACATGTACCCCGCTGGACAAAACAAGTGTCCATTGGCACCGCGGTGTATTTGCCGTTCAGCCGCGGTGTCAGAGTTTGTAACTGCAGTTGAGCACCGCGGCCGAACGGCAAATACACTGCGGCCAAACGGCAAGTTCACTGCACTGAAAGGCAACTACCCTTGCGGTCGAATGGCATGTACACCGTGGTTAGATTTCTGGTTTGTATTCTCTTTTTTCAGTTTGATGAATGTACACCGTGGCAACTACACCATGCAGAAAGGCAATTACACCGCGGCCCAACTGTAGTTAGCTGGTGGAGCCGCGGTGTAGTTGCATTTCGGCCGCGGTGGCAACACTAACCGCACCGCAGTTAAGTGGACACTTGTTTTGTCCAGCAGGGTACATGCACGGTATTTGTTCCTACAATCCCATTTGATCAGTTTTAGTCTTATGTACCATACTATACATGTACATGTACCCCTATGGTATCGGAACTACGGATATGCCCTAAATAATCGACTCCTTAACCTCAGCAGAATTATGGGTAATTTTTCATGATTTAGTCAGAAATATGGCTTGTTGCCATTCATTGGAAAGCTTTCAATGAGAATTATGGGTAATTTTTCAGGATTTAGTCGGAAATATGGCTTGTTGCCATTGATCAGAAAGCTCTCAATGAGAGCTTTCCGACGAATGGCAACAAGCCATATTTCCGACTAAATCCTGAAAAGTTACCCATAATTCTGCTGTGGTTAAGTAGTCGTTTATTTAGGGCATTACTGTACCATATCACACATACTATGAAACACACTGCAAACATTCGTGTTGGCAGTAATTCGGTCTATTGATTGATCTACGCGGGAGGTTGATACAGTCTATGATAACTTCTAAATCCCAAAAGACTTTCGTTTTATGTTTTCTTATGAAACTGTTGAAAATGAAAATTAGTTTGAGTACTAAAGTTGCATGTACTGTACTTATATTGTACTCAGTATCAGTAAAGCTACATGTAAAGCTACATGTATTAGGTTTCCCCTCAAAGTGTCGAAAAGCGGTGGTCTGTTGTTTAAACACTCCATCACCAGGTACATAACTGACAACGATTCCAATGAAATTTAGCATTTTACTTCAGACTTACACCTACACTTACATTCCACAACTGCTTTAATACTCATGTACATAACTATAAATTTCAAAATTAACCCTTTCGAAAACTCGCGGCATATGCTTACGTTCCTAATTTCTAAATTTGTAACACCTAACTATGTACCACGCTCCCATGTTTTACTGAAACTACCGGTATGGGACAATCATGAAACTAAAGAATATTTTAATACTCTACGTATAACTAGTTCATTTATGATAGTGCGTGATTCTACGATACTGGTACGCATACTCTGTCATATGTATACCTATATTTTCCAAATTTCAAAACACCAGGCATACCTCTATTATGCTCCTGTTTTTAATTTTACTGACTATGGAATTGTCCAAGTGGCGCTTCGGAATGTGTACCTAGATAATGATCACCTTTGTCCATGTTACCGAAGACAGGTTTACCCTTGTATTCTGTGGTGTTCCCAGCCCCCCCCCCCCCCCCGGATCTCTATATTTTACAACAAAAGTTGCATGTACTGAACTTATATTGTACTCAGTATGAGTAAGTACATGTAAAGCTATTGGGTGTCCCCTCACCTGAACAATATAGAATACCAGGTACATGTACTGGTACCAGAGGTTTTCAAGAGTGTGGTGTACATATAAAATGTCTTCTAACATGGATGTACGGACAGACAGATGAACAGACAGACAAGCCGATTCTTATGTACATGTACAGGAATGCCCTAAGTAATCGACTCCTTAACGACAGCAGAATTATGGGTAAATTTTCAGGATTTAGTCGGAAATATGGCTTGTTGCCATTCATCGGAAAGCTCTCACTGAGCCATATTTCAGACTAAATCCTGAAAAATTAACCATAATTCTTCTGTGGTTAAGGAGTCGATTATTTAGAGCATTACTAAACTCCCTGTAACTGGTATAATACATGTAAGTCTCACACACGCTCACAGTGACATAGAAAGTCCATTTAAAAGTATTTAACATGTTCACCTTAATATTTTGATCCTGGGAACCAGACTGGGATGTGATGAAGCGTGTTTAATTTAGGCTTCAATCAAACCACCACGAGTTCTATAGAGGGAGGTAAAGTGGCAACATTTTAATGGGGAATTCAGCAGGGGGGGGGGGGGTTGTCGGCCAAAAGTAAAAACATATCATGCTAAAAATGGCCTTAGTTACCCTTGGACTACACATAAACCAAAAAGAATGAAAAAAAACAAAAAAATTGGAATTTTTTGACACGCCCACTAAAATGAAAACAGAAATAATGAGTTTCAAAGCAAATAAAACCAATATCCTATACCTATTATGTTCTTAAGTGGCCACTGAAGACATAGCAAAACTCAAATTTCTTGTATCGGTGAAAAAAATGACAAAAAGTGGATTTTAAAAAAGCCCTATATGTTGCAAATTTTTTTCCGACCCCCCCCTCTCAATTCAGTGTTAATTTTGGGGAAAAGATTGATCGCAGGTGATCTTATCATAACTTTTTGGAAAGTTTGAATGCTTATCTAGTGACATTTTCATCCCAGGTTGGATATTATTGAACATTTATTAAAAAGGTCGCCAGATTTATCATGGTTTAAAATATTTCCATCAAATTTCACAAAACAAAATGAAAATCTGCATTGTCACTAGATCTGTACTTGAACATCCAACAAGACATGAAGCATTCTTCTACAGTTTGTAAATATTGAATATCTTGTCCTGAAAATTAACATTGAATTCCCCATTAAAATGTTACCACTGCACCTTCCTCTTAATCTCCCGAACATCAATCAATGTTCAATGAGATTAGAACTACCGATACATGTACAGCTTGGCCAGTGCAGGATGCCTTGTTAATTGCACTAAGCGTGCCCCAGCACAGACTTGTTTGACACAGCATCAATAGGCTGGAGTATGTGAGGATACATGAAGCGTGCCTGTCTCCCTGTAATTTCTACCTTCCCATGGATATAACTGTTTCATGCCAAATGTTCCCAACAAAACCAAGTCACACAATGCATGTGCCAGAAACTGGAGACAAATTTTATTGATAATCATCTCTCAAGGCTACACCAAATAAACCAACAGGTTAACTCTCCACCCAAACCCAGCACTTGAAATTGACATTTTTCTACTGCGGCAGGGAGAGCTTTCCGATCAATGGCAACAAGCCATATTTTCGACTAAATCCTGAAAAGTTACTCATAATTATGTTGTGGTTAAGGAGTCGATTAATTAGAGCATTACTGTACAGTTGTTATTTCAGATTAACATTATCTCTCTAACAGCAGAAATTTTACACAATCCCCCTTTGACTCATTCATATTTGAACAGATTAGTAATAAATTTGGCCAGGCCTAAAAGCATTGTCATTGATCCCTTTATGATTAGTATCAGTTTGATATCACAATAGACCATCACACCTGCCTGCCTGTCCATGTGGGAGCATGTCCGCTGTTCACCAAATAAATCAGTCATCACACATCTGTTATGAACTCATCCCTAACATAACCTCAGTAATCTCTTGTTACAGGTAAACTGAGACATGAGAGCTACAAACACTAAGGATACAATTATCTCTCTTTCAATATCAATATTTTTTGTTGTGGATCTTCTATTTATTTTGGATACTGGGGGGTGCACAATGAGTATTAAGGGGGAGGTCAAGTGACCAATTTTGAATGGGGATTTCCATGTAAATCTCTCCAGAAAAAGTTACACCAAAAATGAAGCCGTTGGCTGGGAAATAAAGCAAATATATCATTAAACAGACATAACATTAACTGGCGGCTGGGCTTGGTAAATAGCCTAAATAGGCAATTTTTGCTCTAAATTAATTTTTGAGAATTTTTTTCTGGAATTACGCAAGAAATATTCACATCACGTTTAGCCGACCACCTCTCACAAACGTCAACCGACGACTCTTCATTTATCAACAATATTATATCTATACTCGAACGCTATAATTTATGCTCATATCTCCATAACTTCGCCACACATGGTAATTTCCCATCCAAATGCGAATGGAAAACAATCATCAAACTACAAATCAACAAAATACAGAAGCGCGAATGCGAAGAGCGCATGAGAAGTTCTGATTCACTATCAACCTTCGCACAACATCATAACATATTGACAAAATCTGTTCTTTGGACGTCTTGCAGATCGCATGCACACGAAAAACATAAATTCTTGCTTGTTGCAAAACTACTGAGTCTATCTACCTCACCGGAATGTGGAAAATGCAAACTGTGTGGCAAGGATTATGATGATATTGTTGAGCATGCCTTACTGGACTGCTCAACGACATCAGAGGTGAGAATACAAGTGTGGTTCTCACTAATTGACATTTTTGGCATACCCTGTTTTTTACACATTGATTCTCTCGCACAGAAGGACCAAGTAATGGTATTGCTCTCCATCCTATCCGATGACATCAGGAGCAAAATATTCAACTTAAACGAGTTTTCTCTTTTCGCTGTGAGGAAATCCTACGAGCTGTGGTCACATTACACAACCAAACTCAACATCGCCGTAGACACTGGCAGTAACATGCTTGACAGCCCTTAACTGGTCTCAATTTGGTGCTCTTCATACAACAAAATTATCCGAGTCACATTTTATTTAACGCATACGCTATTGCTTATTCGGCATATTCGGTAAAACATATCGACATGCTCTGGGTCAGCATCGCTAACTCTGAAAACGGAATAATAACATCTAAACTACCATAACAACTTCCAAGTGAGGCATTGGCTGGTATGCTAACAGGGTTTTCCCAATCAACATGCATGCAAATACCTCTCTTCGAAGTTGGAGTTACTGAGAATCAAAATAAAACACCCTCTTTCAAATTGAGATATGTACATTATACAGTTTTGTTTAATTTTGAGTGACTCGTCTGAAGGCTTCATGCGAGCATGATGTTCTCTTGCAAGTCTCTCTCTCTATATATATATCCATGCATCGTCTGATTATATGCTTGTTTATGTCTGATTGCCTACTGGATTGCCTGCCAATACCCCGGGTGCATGTGTTTATGTATGTATGTATGTATGTATGTATATACGTATGTATGTGTGTATGTACGTATGTGTATATGAATGTATGTGTGTATGCATGAAAGTATGTATGTTGGTATGTGTGTGTTTATGCATATATGTATGTATCTATGTATGTATGTGTGTATGTATGTATGTCTGTATGCACGCACGGCCTGTTGTATGCATGACAAACAGTCTGCTTACCGACCTCTATTGCTGTTTGAGCATGGCTGCCTCGTCCAGTGTGTGGCTGGCTTATCTGTCTACCACACACATTAATGTTTGTTTACTTACATATTCCTTTTTTTTTTTTTTTCTTTTTTTTTTTTTTTTGTATTCGTTCATTTGTTCATTGCAATTGTGTAAACATTTAAAATATATTGTAACAGCTCTTCGTTAACGGAGGAAATAAAGGATATATATATATGTTTATTATTTTCAATACCGCACAAAGTCACACCCAGAAATATTTGCAACTCTGTAACTTTTGCTGTGGAGAATTGCATGGAAAATGCCCATTAAAAATTGGTCACTTGACCTCTTCCTTAATAATCATAGAGCCCAGCTGTACCGCCAATTCAAAAATATTTGTGGTTGGAGTTCCCCTCTGACTAAAATTTAAACCCCTACCCTAAACTTTTATTTACATGAAAATCTTTTTGTTTTTTTATCACATTACATGTAGGGGTACATAAAGCATTGGAAAATAATCTGAGTTGAATTGACAAAAAAAGAAAGCAAATGAAAACACCTGAATAAAAAAACATTTCAATTTAAAAAAATAACATTATATTAAGCCTACTACATGTACCGGTACTTCCAATGTACCAACTCTAATATTTTTCTCACATACATGTATATATTATACACTAATACCATAGTAACCCTGTGTTATATCTGAGTATATCAGCATCCACAGTAAAGGAGTCAGAGAAAGTTTACAGTACATGTACAATGTATATTTAAGGGGTACATGTATGAAATACCACTTCAGTGGAGCCAATATGTTGGTTGGTGCTACTGGTACTAGTAGCACCCTTGGTTGGTACTGGTACCACCCTTGCAGTACATTAGTATATGTATAATGTACATGGAAAGATTCAGATACAGTCTATATATTGAAGGAGAATGAGATAACACTGTGACACAATCAACTTCGATCAGCTGAGGACGATCGATAGGTAAAATGCCTGACACAAGAGAGAAGATTGTATAAATACACTATGTCAATGAGAGAAGGGAGAGCAAACTCATCTAAATCGACAAGCTGTCACGGCAGCACCAGTGCAATAACTTACAATGTCTGTATCACATGGGGTGCAATACAACAGGCATTTTACAAATAGACCTCCAGTCAGTGTAGCCAGCTGCAAGAAACTTCATTAAACAACTTTATAAAACACTGAATGCTGACACTGCCTTTTTCTCTCAAGAATCACTTTCCTGTGTACAGCTACTGGGTACATGTACTAGTACTAGTACGTATATGGCACATGAGTGGATACCGGTTGATCTATATGCAATTTTGTTTTCGGCACATGTATTAATTAGGGATGTACATGTAGCTGCTGTCAGAGGTACCGGTATAGATATTGTGTTAATGTTTCAAAGGGGGGGGGTGTATAATCAAATTCATTACAGTGCATTACCGGTATATTGACGATACTGTGCATGAACACATTTGTATACATGTATGTACATTAAAATTTACACATACATGTACATGTACATGTATATCAACATTTTATTGTGAGGAAATTCTGAGAAACAGTCTGAACAAATTGAATGTATAGTGTACTGGTATACTAGTACTGGGTGCATAAAATCTATAAAATTGTAGAACAGATACTCAGCATCGTAGCAGACTGTCTAATATCGGGCTCCAGCCCTCATAATTGGATACTACTGGGGCACGGCAAAGGGTTGCCATTACGGATTGCCAAAGCCAAACTATCTGAATTAACCCTTTCAGTGCCAAGTCCGATTTTGGTATCAATATTTCCTTGATAATTTTTCAAATTTATTGATTATAATAATGTGATACATTGATGGAAATTGGAAAGAGCTCTAATAGCTCTTTCCATCAATGTATCACATTATTATAATCAATAAATTTGAAAAATTATCAAGGAAATATTGATACAAAAATCGGACTTGGCACTGAAAGGGTTAAGAGAGCTGGGCTTTGAGGCTCTTTGCAATTTATTTAATATTAGCTGATGTGTCCGACTTCGTCCAGGCTATTTAGGGATTTCTTTGTGATCGCCTCTGGTCTGGGCTTGAACATTATTGATCGAGCAATGTTGAAAAGTATTAGGAAAAAGAAAAAACTATTGTTCGATCGGTCCAGAAACATGGCTATATGAGCGTATTTGTCACTCAAGTGAAATTGCGTATTTGTCGCAAGTGAAATTGGACCCACCCATGTTGTTCCAGGGATCAAAGTACATGTACATATGTACATGTAGGCCTACATGTACATACCGCTATACTTAAAGTAATTGACCACCAATAACGTGGTGTCACCCCGTTAATATGGCGGTACTATACCGCGGTATCCTCCAATACCGCGGTACTGATACCGCTTGTTAACGCGAACAAGTATGTGTGAGTAAATACCTCCCCTCAAAGAGTTCCATGAAAATCACCGCGGTATTCAACAAAATTAATGCGGTGCCCGCTAAAAGACCGCGGTATCATTATCGCCCAATACCGTAACTCCACCACCATGACCATCTCGATACCGCTACAATTTATTACCGGTATCACCGCGGTCATGACCGGGGTATCACCCTGTTTTTCTGGTCAATTACTTTGAGAATAGCGGTACATGTACGGTACCAAATTTGAGTCAGATCGGTCAAGCAGTTTCCAAGTCTATAACACACTTACACACATACCGGTACAGACAGAAGTTTCAAAATATACATATCATGTATAACAGAACCCAAAAAAATGGCAATGTAAATACTGTCAATTGTGAACATTTCAGAACAAACCACCGGTACTGACTGAGGAATACTAGTACTTCCATGATAAACTTCATGATTAAGGAGGATATAATGAGCTCCTACATGTACATCATACATGTACTACTACTACTGAATTGCTTTTTTTGGTGATAAATGTACTAGTACCCAGGTTCTGAAAATTGTGATAAAGGTACCCACTTCCCAGGTTCATCAAATCTCAAATTAAACGAGATTTAAATGTCTTTGCTGGAAATTTGTTTGGTTTTAAACAGTTACTTTCAGTTTAAAATTGTTTGAACTGCTCTAAATTGAAAGGATGTACATGTTGTCCCGATGAAGTATACTATAATATAGTATCAACTAATGTATCCTTTGATATGTTGTCCTGCAGTGTAACACAAAAATACCATGTCGTCTGCAGATGAACCTGATTACCTTTATCCAAATTTTTCCCCAACCTGCTGCAACCTGGGTACCTTACCTTTATCACAATTTTCAATACCTGGGTACCTTTATGACACAAAAACCAATTAGAGTGACCAATTCTGAACTACTAGTACTACTACCGTAGTGTACAATGTACATGGGCCTACCATATTACCGGTAAATGTATTACCAAAAAGAGAGGGGGTGTCCTTCTAAGTAACGAAACAAAAAGTAAAGTACATGTACAGGTACGGTACATGTACCACCACATGTACTAGTACATGTACCTGTGAGTGCATGAACCATTTGATTATCAACGTTAACATGACTCGTTCTGTCACATTTCAAAGTAATGATTCAGAGAATAGAGCAGATTTAAATAATGAGTGTCGATGAAATCAATATGAACACCAATGACAATTTACCAGATTGAAAAGGAATGAAAGTTGTGGGCGGATAATTAAGAAATCAAGCTGACAGTAATTGTTGTTAAAAGTGACCGATCTTCAATAAAAATGTTATTTGTGGATGTTTTCAGGCTGCATGTTGTTGGGGTTTTATTTACTTGTACAGTACATGTACCGTAGGTCACTTTGAACATGTACTGTACATGCATAATGTTGTACCATCTTCTCCACTCGGGCCACTCCCATTCATGCATAACACCCCAAACAATCCAAAATTGCCCACCTACTGCTCCAGATCTGAGCATTCCATGTGATACAGCATGGTGAGTCCAGACCTGAGCATTCCATGTGATACAGCATGGTGAGTCCAGACCTGAGCATTCCATGTGATACAGCATGGTGAGTCCAGACCTGAGCATTCCATGTGATACAGCATGGTGAGTCCAGATCTGAGCATTCCATGTGATACAGCATGGTGAGTCCAGACCTGAGCATTCCATGTGATACAGCATGGTGAGTCCAGATCTGAGCATTCCATGTGATACAGCATGGTGAGTCCAGATCTGAGCATTCCATGTGATACAGCATGGTGAGTCCAGATCTGAGCATTCCATGTGATACAGCATGGTGAGTCCAGATCTGAGCATTCCATGTGATACAGCATGGTGAGTCCAGATCTGAGCATTCCATGTGATACAGCATGGTGAGTCCAGACCTGAGCATTCCATGTGATACAGCATGGTGAGTCCAGACCTGAGCATTTCATGTGATACAGCATGGTGAGTCCAGACCTGAGCATTCCATGTGATACAGCATGGTGAGTCCAGACCTGAGCATTCCATGTGATACAGCATGGTGAGTCCAGACCTGCACCATGTATTGGTATGTGAGGAAATTTATAATTTCAAAACAAAACTCAAGTTTAATTGAGTTGCTACTGCATGTAGTATTGTAGTACACCACATTAACCCTTTTCCCAACAAACCGGCCAAAACCGGCCAAATAAAGCTTCAACAGCCTAAAATATCTTCGGTCTGTCTCAATAGAACCATACAAATATGGATATCATTGGAACCGGCTCCTTGACCACATTGTGATAGTTACAGTTATACCCTGTGCCAATGCATTCTCTTATATATGCGAGTCGACCATAGGTCGCCTCGCATATATAAGAGAATGCATTGGCCTAAAAAAAAATCTTTTTTTAACACTTTTTACCATTTTTTCTTACATTCTTTAACAATTTTATAATTTTAATGTGTTAAGCCAATGTATTCTCTTATATATGCGAGGCGACCTATGGTCGACTCGCATATATAAGAGAATGCATTGGCACAGGGCCGTTCTGTTGGGTAAAGGGTTAAATACAGAGAAGACTGATAGGACATTTTGCTTAAAACTCAAAATAACTCAGCGTCGGCTACTGTAGGTCAGGCTGGGGCAGTACTAATATAGTGGGGGGGGGGGGGCATGCAGGGGCTCCCGGCAAGACTGGCCAGTCTGCTTGCCCTCGACTGACACATGTACCGGTATAATTGCCTACGGTACCGGCATATTTATGGTACATTGGTAAAGGACCCTTCTGAAAGTTGTTCGCCTGGTTTGTGCCCCCTGCATATTTCAATATTATGCGTCACCTATTTTTCATTTTGCCTGGTTTGTGCTTAACATGTATGTACATGTATGTACATGTAACTTGTATTCTACCAAAAGAGTTACATCTGCTATTATAATCACCACAACAGATCTGAGGACTGTGACACAGAATGGTGAGTCCAGACCTGGTTAGTGGTTTATGTTATGTAACAATTTACCAGATGCCTAACTTGCCCTAACTTATGTACCCATATGAATTATATGAAGTTCACCATATCACATGGAATACCTGTAGCCATAGCCATAATTATGTACATCTGAAGCAATTCGACATGACATGGTTTCCCCATCTCACCCATCACATGTTATAATGCAGACGTGAGTCAAGAGAAAACTGATTCAACTGTCTCTCATCATATGGTGTCTGTGTCATGCACGGATGGAGCCGGTGGCAAATTCTCACAGACCTCGCCTCGTTTCAATGCAAGAAAATCATCACTCCTTGGACAGTTTTTATCAAAAAAACCTTGAATTATTGAAGAAAAGATGTTTATTTGGCAGCCAAATCAGTCAGTCCGCGAAAAGTATGCACAAAAAGCACAAAAACAGTCTGATAAATGAGACCGGCGGTGCTCTTGCAGACAGCTGGCAACCTGCCAAATCGGAAATGTGAATCTGTCTGATTTAGGAATCGGCGATGCCTCAATTTTATCGTCGCAAAACTTGACAATAGACGAAGAAATAAATGTCTATAATATTTATTTACCTCAATGAAATAGAAACCTGACGATATAAAGCTTCGGATATATTCCTCGAATAAGAGAAACCGCACAATTAATCGTTGAAATCTCCTATAAATCCATCGGTCTTTTATTCACCAACACACGCACGTTCTGTGTACATCGGAGCCGAGCGGCTATAAATAGATCCCATAGTCACCCGGATAATCGACTTCCGACCTGTGCATCTAATTAACTGCGCGCGTGCGGTGGATAGAAAACACGGATCGCCGGCGGACGGGGTGAAACCAATCGATCGAACCGTTGAGTCATTTCACAGGTCTCGCATACTTACATAGGACATTTTGTGAAGATATCGAACGGGGAAATGAGCAATACAATAACAATGGGGATTGGGGAAACCCCCACTTTTGATCAATTAGGTATGATGTGCGCATGAATAGCGATATGTGCGCATTTAACTTACGTGACATTAATAATTGGTATCCAGGTTTGGCATCAGGGGGGCTTTCAACAGAGGGTTCATTGACGTTTTCACATTTTCCATTCAAGAGTCATCGCTCTTTGTTTATCTGAAAATGTTGGATTTCCGACCGTCCGCTCATATACATGTCTCAACCATGGATTATCATATCTCGATGAAACTTGGTATGGATGTTTGCAGAGGCGGACTGGCCGATCGGGAGACCGGGAAATTTCCCGATGGGCCGGAGGCCGAAAAAATTCTGATTCCACGTTATTTTCTATCAAGCGAGAATCCGAGGGGTTTTTTTACGGTTTGGGGGGGGGTATATGTGGTTGGGCCGCCCAACCACGTGGTTGGGCCGCCCAACCACAACTTGGGCCGCAAATGAAACCGACGTGGGCCGCCACATGTGTTGTTTAACCAGCCGTGTATCCAATAAGATGGTACTCTTCTCACATAAATTCATGAGGGCAGAGGCGGACTGCGTGGCCGATCGGGAGACCGGGAAAATTCCGGACGTGGGCCGCCACATGTGTTGTTTAACCAGCCGAATTGGCTAATCGTAATTTTGACATTAAATGAACTTGTCGGCATCATATAACACCACGTAAAGACCCCATTAATCTCGAGATTTTAACGGTAACTCCCAGCTGTAAATCCCAAAAAAAATCTTGCGCACCCCTCCCCCAATTGAAATTACAAGAAAATAGGAACGCTTCAGTTGATGCCAGTCTAGTTTATCGGATTCGAGATTTTCTTGTATAGTTTTCAAAATGTTCTCACCCCGGGCCGAACAACCATGAACAGCCCGGTGTGTCCTGGTCTCTTGTCCATAGCCGTGTGCATTTGTCTGGAGTTAGACCGCTAGATGTTAGATTTTATGCAATTTTCAGGTAAAAATATCTGAATGGTCTCATACCGGGAATATATAGAACCATGGTTTATGAATATATATGATATTAGACCAGAGGTGCAAATAGAATTATGCAAAAACATGTATTTGGTCTGCATCTGATTCAAGGGGGGGGGTGCAAATGGAATTATGCAAAAATATGTATTTGGTCTGATTCTGATTCAAGGGGGGGGGGGGGTGCAGTTGGAATTTTCCAAGGTGGACTGTGGACGCCCCCTCCCCCCAACAGATGGGCCGGTATTATATTAATTTCCCGGCCCAGTCCGCCTCTGGATGTTTGACATTCAGGAGGGCTTTCATCTGAAACTGTGAAATTTTTGTCACTCCGCTCATACATCTTTTTTAAAATATGGTTTCCGCCCTGCCCATCCGATGTGCAATTTCTTGTTAGAAATGTATTCATGGTCCCACAACGGGGGGGGGGCGGAAAATGCATTCAGGGTCACACAAAGGAGGCGGGGAAATGAATTCAGTGTCCCACAAGGGGAGGTGGAAAAAAGTTCCACACACGTAGGCGTTTTTCTAAACTTATCTTGGCTCCCACCCCTCCCCTTTTCTCAATTTTTGTTTCTGGTTTATTTTCAGAGACACACCAGTTGACCCACCAATTGTTCGAGGATTTGTAACAATATATCTACACGATAACAATGTATCTTTGCATTGCTTTGTTACACTTTTAGAAGTCAATTGTTTCCTACATGTTGACTAATATATATGTACACAACTTTTGAAATGAATTTGATTACCTTGGCGGCTTCGTTTTATGATCTTGTGGGGAATATATCATAAATAAAAATGCGATAAGATGTTATTGTTGTAACTGGAGGTCAGGTATAGAGGGGTACTGTACATTAAAGCCAGCCATTTATGGGAACATCTCCTATTATACTCAAATGAATATATATGCAACGAATTAGTGAACAAATGAATGAATTTAGCAATAGATTAGTGTAAAATATACTCATGTGCTATCTATATGAACAATGCAAATATGGTATTTATAATGAAAATTATATATATATTATATGAGAGTAGGATCTGCCTGTCCGTCCATCTGTCAGTCTGTCCGGATTTTTCTCCCAGACCCTAGACCGGTTTCAACCAAATTTGGTGTGGTGACTTGGATTATCCTGGCGGGGTATAACGGCGTTAGTTTAAAAAAAATTTGATTTAAACAAATTTAATTTTAAAAAAATGAAATAAAAATTTGTTTTGTTAATTTCAGCAAGTAGCTCAATCTAAAATAATTAATTGTTTTTGTTTTGTTTTTTGTTAAATCAAACTATTTAAACGATCAAAATGTGCGCGAATAAACAGGGGCAACAGGCCTATAACTTACAAAGGGGCCGCAGGCAGGGACGTGGCTAGAGGGTCTCTGTTTGAGGGGTGTCCACCTTGGGAAATTCCAACTGCACCCCCCCCCCCCCTTTGAATCCCAATCAGACCAAACACAAGTTTTGCATAATTCCATTTGCACCCCCCCCCCCCCTTTGCACCTCACTAATATCCTATATATTCATAAACCATGCATGGTTCTATATTCCCGGTATGAGAACATTCAGATATTTAAACCTGAAAAATTGCATAAATCCTAACATCTAGTGGTCTCACTCCAGACAAATGCACACGGCTACGGGCAAGAGACTCCGGGCTAACCATGGTTGTTCGGGCCGGTGTGAGAACATTTTTGAAAACTATACAAGAAAATCGCAAATCCTAGCATAGACTGGCCTCAACTGAAGCTTTCCTAGTGTTGGAAATTACAAACCTCATGCTCCCCATCAGGTTGGAAAATTCTCCAACTGATAGCCATTTTAGTCCACAAGTTTGACCAAATGTAGTAAAATATTGTTTTGTTAAACTAATTAGCAGTTTTGTATTGGCCACAGGGGAGGGACAATGACACACCCCATGGTTCGGCCCGGTGTGCGCAAATTTTGAAATCTGAACAAGAAAATCGCAAAATCTAGATTAGCCTCAAGCCTTCCTAGAGTTGGAAATTTTCCAACTGATGATAATTCCAATGACAATTTTGACCAAATGCATGACAATATTGTTTTCTTAAATTAACTAGCAGTTTTGACTGGCCACGGGGGAGGGACCAGGATACAAGCTTTTCAAGTGTTGGAAATTTCCAACCTGTCACACCCACCCTAAGGTTGGAAAATTTCCAACTGATGACCATTTCAGTCCAAAATTTTGACAAAAATAAGAAAATATGCAAATATTGGTCAAAAACAATTAATTCCCCTAATAAATTGTTTGAACATCAAACTACAAGAACATTTTCAACCTATTGTTGGTGTGAAATTTCCAACTAATCTGTTGCCAGGTATGAAATTTCCAACTGTTGAAAAATTTGACCAAAGTTGGGGGGTGAGACACCCCCAACCCCTGTCGCCACGTCTCTGGTAGCAGGCCCCTCCAATGCTGAATAAAGGTTGTTTCAGCTATAGTCTATATATAGTCTATATATATATATATAAAAGAGTGTGATCTGTCCGTCCAGATTTTTCTCCCAGACTCCTGCATGGCGGAGGTTTTAACGGCGTTAGATTTTAAAAATTTGGATTTAAATTTATTTTAATTAAATACATTTTAAAAATACACTCACAAAATTAAAATAAGATCACTTTGGGCTTATTTCAGAATCAAATATGAATATATAAGTGAATATTTATGTCCAATTGTGCGAAGCGCACACAGGGGACATGGGCCCGTCCCTAACGCACAAAGGGGCCCCCGACGCCGAATAAATGATGCCGAATTAAGGGAGCCTTGTTCAGCTATAGTTACCTATAGTTACCTATATTAATGTGACATATGACATTTAGACTATAGTTACATATATTAATGTGACATATGACATTTAGACTATAGTTACCTATATTAATGTGACATATGACATTTAGACTCTGTATATAGCAAGACCGTCTTATGTCGGATGTTCCACGGAATATGGTAAATGCTAAACATTATGATTATATCAACAAGAATATTTACCATTCTCTTTCATTGTTTATACGGGGTCCCTTTGTTTTATATATTCTAATATATATTTGAGGAAAGTTTGTGTGTCTGTGTGTGTGTGTCTGTATGTGTGGCCGCGATGGATTCTGAAACAGCTCGACCGATTTCGACGAAACTTGGTACGGGCACGTAGTATCACCCGGGAACCGGCCCATCCGTTTGTTCGTGCGGCGTGACCATCACCTTCAAAACTCATATATCCGGATTCAGCGTGATTGTCACCCGATGCAGGGAGGATAACTCTATATTCACACGACGTAAAAAATTACGACGTTTACGAACGTATTGTCAATTTGCAGTCTATTAAGAGTCAATTTGCAGGCTATTAAGAATCGTTTATCTACTTGAGTGAAAATACGGCATTTCCCGGCTACGTTGCAAAATATCCCAAAATATAGAATTTACAATTTTGTTACAGCTGATATTCTTAAGTCTATTTTGAATACATTTGCTATTATTTTCCACACCTCGCTTAGTGCGAAGTCCTCTAGAGTTACCCTTCTCGGCCTTTTGGCTAAGATCAAACCTGATACGTCCTCACAGGGGACTTCGAGGTTGGTTTGAGGAGAATGGTGGACGGAATAATCACCTTCTAAACATCATTGTCCACATGGTGCTACGCTTTTGGTCTGGTCGGAGGGCTGGCGGTTGTCCCCAAGCCGCGAATAACAACAACGACATTGTTGGACTTTGACGGCGAGAAAATAATTAGTCAAAATTAGACTTTACTAAATACACACAATGCCATTTTCTCTTTACGGCAATGTGAGAATTTTCGGTGCCCTGAGTGCCAACAATAACAACGTTGTCTATGACTGTTTTATGATTTATAAAAAAAACTGATGCCCGGATTTCTATAAATATGGAAATTTGGACTGAAAATCTGCAAGACTCTGAGACTTACAAAAAAACTGCGGGACACAACGTACCGGGGGTGTGGGGGTGGGGGTACATAGGCGTCAAAATTTACACGTAAATTTTTCCTTAATCATTTAGGGGCGGAAGGGGGGGGGGAGGTTGTCGGAAAAAATTTGCATGTAATGTTTTTCCAAATATGTATTTTCAGACTCACAACTTCAATTTTCTCTCATTTTATAGAATATGGATTAACATTAATATCCAAATCATATATACATGAGTAGTACAATCCACCTAAAACAATTTTGGATAACCACTGTCTTGGTTTACATGTGATATTGACCCCATTAACCCTCTTAATAATGCCGACTATGTCAGTGTCTACCAGTCGAATGCAGAATTCTACCCTGCGATCGCTTATCTGGCAAATTTTTACTGCAGAACTATCCCATGTATTAAACAATTTCTCCTCCAATGGTATCAGAAAACAGTTATATGCTGGTATCTCACTCATCTCATTTGCATCTTTTTCAAAGTCGAGGTAATGACTAGTTGTCATTTTTTATAGTGCAAACAAAGCGGTGCGATCACCAATATACATGTTTGTACATGTCATGACATCACGAGGTACAAATCTGCGTTCTACTGGTAGACAATGACCATTTTAGTCATAATAATCTAAACTAAGTTACCAAGCACCTTCTCGTGAAACCCCAAACCGAAGAAAACAGTTTTTTTCCACCCTGTGTCTGCAGTTTTTTTCCTGTCCCCCCTGAGACTTACGGAATTAATGGAACACTTCTGCGAGTTAAATAATTTATTAAATAACTACTAAAGAGCGTTTATAAAGACTAGTGACCTTCAACCTCTTTCTCGGCTTCTGCTGGGCCGATTTCGACCAAATTTGGTAAGTGGGGGCAGTTTGAGGCGTCGACAAATTTCGTCACCCCCGGATGCCCGTGTGGCGTGACCCTGACCTTTCAAATGACCTTGAACCTGTATCTCGGTATCCGCTGGGCCGATTTCCACAATTTTCGGGGTGTTGGTGTACATGGGGATGCCAATGAATTTCGTCCCACCGAGATGCCCGTGCAGCGTGATCTTCAAATGACCGTGACTCTCTATCTCAGGGTCCGATGGGACGATCAGAATGAAATTTCATAGGGAGGGATAGTTCGGGTAGCCAAACATTTTCAACGGGTAGCGGCATGACCATGACCTTTTAAATGACATTGAACCTGTATCTCGGGATCCGCTGGGCCGATTTCCCCCATTTTTGGGGTGTAGTTGACCCCAGGAGTAACACGGGCATGTCCGTTTGTCCGTGCGGCGTGACCATGACCTTCGAGTGACCTTGAACTCATATCTCTGGATCCGCTGGGCCGATTTCCACCGAATTTGATGGAAACGGGTGGTATGAGGCGCTGAGCAATTTCGTCACACCCGGATGCCCATGCGGCATGACCTTGACATTCGAGTGACCTTGACTCTCTATCTCAGGATCCGATGGGACGATCGGGATGAAATTCCGTAGGTAGGGATGGTTCGGGTAGCCAAACATTTTCAACGGGTAGCGGTGTGACCTTGACCTTTCAAATGACATTGAACCTGTATCTCGGTATCCGCTGGGCAGATTTCCACCATTTTCGGGGTGTTGGTGTAAATGGGGATGCCAATGAATTTCGTCCCACCGAGATGCCCGTGCAGCGTGACCTTGACCTTCAATTGACCTTGACTCTCTATCTCAGGGTCCGATGGGACGATCACGATGAAATTTCATAGGGAGTTATAGTTCGGGTAGGCAAACATTTTCGGCGTGACCTTGACCTTTAAAATGACCTTTAACCTGTATCTCAGGATCCGCTGGGCCGATTTTCTCCATTTTTGGGGTATTGGTGTAGATGGAGATGCCAATAAAAAACAACACAACTACAAACCCGTCAGGACGGGTACCCAGCTAGTCTATTATATATTTTGGGAAATCTGGGTGTGTGTCTGTTGGCGATGGACTCGAAAACGGCCGAGCCGATTTCGATGAAACTTGGTATGTGGGGATACTTTCGGTCGGGGAGTTGCATGGGCATGTTAATTTGCCCGTGCGACATGACCTTGACCTTGAAATCGGTCATTTCAATGTCAAACGCCCGAGTATCACGGGATTTCGATGAAAATTAGTGTCTAGGGATACTTTCGTATGGGGAGTGTCGCAAGCCTATTCGTTTGCCCGTGCGACGTGACCTTAAATCGGGTCAATTCAAGGTCAAATCGCGAATTTTGATGGGATTTCAACGAAATTTATACGTGGGGTTACTTTTGTCTACTGGGTGTTTTGGACGGGTCAAATCGTAACCCCGACCTGACCTTGACCTTCAAAATGATCAATTCGAGGTCAAATCGGGTAAAACCGGATGGATTTCGACGGGTACTTTTGTCGGGTGCTTTTGTCCGGGCAGTGTTTTGGACGTGTCAAATCGTTACCCCACCTCACCTTGACCTTCAAAATGGACAATTCAAGGTCAAATCGCGCAATTCGCCGAAAAGCAGAGGGGAAACAGCCCGGTCGAAGTCGGGTCCACCTGCTAGTACGATATATATGGCATCTTTGATAATCTCCGCAGTCAAATATTCTGTATCTGTATTTATCCGGCGTAGGAGCCTCTCGGCTGTTGTCGCGTCGTTGCTACTACTCTGATGTTGATCCTGATGTGCATGGTCCCTGATCGTTCTCACGAAGAATGAATGTTTATATTGGTCCGTGTTGGCTCTTATTGGTTCGAACGATCGTGAGTTGATACACTCTTGGCTCGAAATTATGTTATCACTTTTATGGTCTGGAAATTGTTTTGCTCGAATCTTCCGTCCTTTCCTTTTCTTTAGTAAGTCGTGTGTGGCTGGGATTTTACACTCAACCACCTCAAGTTCTATTCTCTTCATCTTTCTGCGGGAATCTAGTGAGTCTAACCTTAGGCCATCTATCATGCTGGTTACTGCGCCTTTTTCTGTCTCTATAGTTGTTGATGATGAATCTAGCCGCTCTTCTCTGTACTTTTTCTAACTTCTCTATTTCTCCTACTGCGGCGGGATGATGCCGGGATCCCATATTTCAGCTCCATATTCGAGTGATGATCTTACCATAGCTCTATATGCTGTCTCTCTAGATTTGTTATCCGCTCTTCGTAGGTTTCTGCGTAGGAAGCCTAAGGTGCTATTGGCTCTTCCTGTGATCTTGGATATGTGCGTTGTCCACTTTAGGTCGTCTGTGATGTTCAATCCTATAGGTAAACGCTTTGTTTGACTGTTTGCAGAATTTGATTGTCAAGTTGGTAGATGAACGATGTTTTGTTCTTGTCCTTGTTCTTCGTGGACATTATGGAGCATTTTCCGGCATTAAATCTCACCCCAGGGTTTTGCCCACTCTTCTAGTGATGTCAGGTCCTGTTGTAGTTTGATGTGGTCTTGGTGGCCATTTATCTGGCGGTATAGGATGCAGTCATCAGCAAAGAGTCATACTTCTGATTTGACTGCTTTTGGAAGGTCATTGATGTGGCAGAGGAATAGTAGAGGTCCTAGTATTGTGCCTTGGGGTACTCCCGATTCCACTGGAACACTTTTGGATGTTTCTCCTTCCAGCACTACTCTCATATGCCTTTTTGTTAAGAAGCTTGTCAACCATGTGTGTATAGGTCCGGTGATTCCGTACGACTTGAGTCAAAGGCTTTGGAAAAGTGGAGAATTGCCATATCTGTTTGTTTCTCCGAGTCGAAAGACGATAGTAGATCTTGTGTGGTGTTTACAAGCTGGGTTACACATAAGTGGCCAGATCTAAATCCGTGGTTTCTATCAGTAAGTAGGTTGCAGAGTTCCATGTATGTTGATGTGCCTCTCTTTGAAATGATGACGCCCTGTCCGAGTTGACACCATGATTCGATTCCACTTGTATATTATGTATTTTTGTCAGCCTACCAAACATTCCAATGACCGTCTTTTATAAAGATCGCCAACGCTCCAGTCACATAAAAGCGATATATCATAAAGAGCGCTCTGAATTATGTATGGTATTCTGTACTCTTTATAATAAAGAGCGCTCTGAATTATCTATGGTATTCTGTACTCTTTATAATAAAGAGCGTTCTGAATTATCTATGGTATTCTGTACTCTTTATAATAAAGAGCGTTCTGAATTATCTATGGTATTCTGTACTCTTTTTTTAACGAAGAATGGAATACTTTTGTGTATTTCGCGATACGTGTGCCACACCGCCATGATGGTGATTGCATGTTTTTTTCATTTCTCTTTGAAATATTTGACTATAATATGGTGCCGAATCGGACAGCGGATCTCACATTGAATTAAAGTGATGTGAAACACTCCGGTATGACGATCTAATAGAAATTGAGAACAATCTTGCTCAAATTAGTTATTTGTTACGAATATTAATCAAAATTGACGATACACACCGCCATTCTTATATATTAATTAAATACAATGACTCTCGATGGCAAAATCATTTGTGTTAGATTATCGCCGATAATTGCGTCCAGAATCGAGATGTAAATATTTACAATTGGGCACAGTTCAGAAGATGTTTTCTATGGAGTGGTGTGGGTGTGGTCGATTTCTTAGAATTTTTCGCCCATCTTATATAGTAGAATGCTGTACATTCCCCAGGTTGGAATAGCGCCTGAGTACTAACTTGTCAATTTCACTCACCCGACCAAGTCCATGATATGTCTTGAATGATGCCTGTAAATAATACCTATGAACCAGTTTCCATTTGTACGACCATATATACTCTCATTTAACTCATCCATGCAGTGCCACTCGTGTGACGGCGACTATATATCTCGTCGCCCAAAAATACCACGTTTAACCCTTTCAGTGCCAAGTCCGATTTTTGTACCAACCCATATTTCCTTGATCATTTTTCAAATTTATTGATTATAATAATGTGATACATTGATTGAAAGAGCTCTTTCCACCAATGTATCACATTATTATAATCAATAAATTTGAAAAACGATCAAGGAAATATGGGTTGATACAAAAATCGGACTTGGCACCGAAAGGGTTAAAACATGCTGCATATACTGGGCGAAAAACTCACAATTTCAATCTTGGACAGTCACAGTGTACATGATTAGAACACTACACATTGCAACTCACATTTTGGGAGACGTGTCTGTTTAATTGTAACCAGGGGTATGTATGTATACCGCGCATGCGTAGATGCTTGGATCTGTTTTCGGGCATAATGACACAAACAAAAACAATTCAAACTGGCAATGTGCTTAACTCGGGGCACGGTTATCGGAAATCACCAGCAAGTTGGCAGTGAATGAGTTAAAGACCCACGATCCGATTTGATACCAAATTAGTCAAACTTTTCTCAGGTAATTTTCAGTTTAAAGGTACACAATTCGATTCGACGGCCCCCATATCATCAGACTCGAACAACAACAACAACAACAACAACAACATTTCTTGAAATGCCGCTTCAGTTGAAATATTTTTGACCCCCGAAGCCATTGAAATAGTAATTGAGAGGAGTTTTATCGGGTTGAGTACCTTTAATAGACAAAAAATAATTCTAACCACTGTCAACTATAGTATAAAATTGCACAAAAAGTGTTATATATCAACATTTTGTTCAACGCAACTTGGCATCGAAAGTATGTCGGTCGGCTTTCGTCAAATATTTGCCAGGCCGCCAAATATTCCAGGTGGTGAAACATAACAGATTTCAAAAATTGCTATCTGATCACTCTGAGCTTTGTTGGTTGGGTTCCTCGACTCGGATATAATAGTAATTTAGGAGCGTTCATTCCTCGACTCGAATATAATAGTAATTTAGGAGCGTTCATTCGGAGTATGCATCTTTAACAGAACATAAACAAGCCTGAGTTTAGTGTGCCTGTCATTTGTAGAATGAGGTCCCCAGAGGGTGAATTTAGTGACGCTATCCCGCATAGCGGGCTAGCATTACTAAATTTACCCTCTGGGGACCTCATTCTGCTTAGGTCCTCTACTTCTATGGTAGACCTAGGATCAGGTTGAAGTTCCCCAGTTGAAGTTGGTGATGTTCACCCATTTGGGCACCTCGATTATGCATTTTATCTTCTGCAAATTAGGGGATATAGAAACTTCCCAGAAGGGAAAATGTAACTAAAAACAATGTTAATTTGATACTGTAGATACTTCCCAGAAAATGAGGCATAAGCAGAATGAGGTCCACAGAGGGTGGATTTAGTGACGCTAGCCCGCAATGCGGGATAGCGTCACTAAATTTACCCTCTGGGTACCTCATTCTGCAAATGACAGACACGCTATTTGCAGGCTTGATCAGTAATGTAAAACATCCACCTCAAAAAACAATGTTAAAGTTTTATCCCACATGGAGCCTCACACAGATGGAAGCATGCACTGCAGAGTGTCGTCTGCTCCAGTATGTGGGTTGGGGGGGGGGCTCTCTATGGGTTAGACACGCTATTTGCAGACTTGAACATAAGAAAAAAGAAACATACTGGCAATCACCATTGATCATTTCTGTGAATCCCCCCCCCCAAAAAACGTCCGTCAGTTTTAAGTTGAAAAGAGGATTAATATCATAATTGATAATGCTCTTTATTATCGACCGCTTTTGGGTGACGGAAACATGAACGCTCTTTATAAGAGACGGAAACATTAACGCTCTTTATAAGAGGCGCAAACATGAACGCTCTTTATACGAGGCGATCAATAAAAATGTTGCTTGGCTGACAAAGATTAAAAACGGTTGAACTTCCTAATTGTTTCAGAGCCCCCACTTCAAATATCAAACTTCAAGTGAGGCAGGCGCGATAATTCTATTTTTATTATAAAATTCGCGGGTAACATTGCTGGCAAATTGCAAGGCAGAATTAAGTCCCCTGTTGTGTTGATCTGAGCACAGTCACGGGGGCTCATCTGCTACGCGAGAATCGCCGAGTTCCGAAAAATGCTACACCGCACTTCCCGAAAAGCTACTTTTCAGATGTGATATTAATGGAAAAATCGAGGATATTTTAGCAAAATGGTAAGTTTTTTTTAGCTTTCATAAACTATTTCTCAAAGAAACAATTTGCATATGTGATCCGACTATTTTAACAATGATGTGTACCTCACATTAATACAGAAATGTTTCTCAATTTTGACGTAATAGTCATTTATCAGCTCGATTTTTGGTCCTCATTTGGAAAATGCCACTAAAAAGTGCGCCCCTTCTGTGAAAAAGTTACACCTGGACGTTTAGTAACGAAATATAGTTTGCCCTGCACCATTAGGTTTATGAAGTTATAAAATGTTCGCTTATAGTGTTCGTTACATGACAAAAACGTGCTTTGTAAACAATACGTGCATGCTACGTTTCCGATTTTCGCACGCTACTTTTCTCATGTTACAAGAATTGATACGCTACAGTTCTCTCATCCAAATATCTCCGGGATAAATAATGCAAAAATCGGTAATAATCTGAGTAAATTCTCGAACTTTATCCATGTTATTATTCAAAATAGACACAGAAGTCTGTCAGAGATGATATCCTTTGATTTTAGTCGCTTTATTTTGGTATTTTCCGCGATTTATTACAGTTTTGTCCCCCACTAACTCCAAACGCCGTGTGGTCAAACATGCATACATACAGGATATATTTACACACATGCAGGTCTATACGTAATCTATTATGGACACTTAAATTCTAGTGTTATATCATGAATGGGGCTGATGAGTACCTGTACACAGCCATATCGCATAACAACCATTGATCACGTGGTAATTGTCAACATGCTTCTGCCTGGGCATGTCCTCACTTATCAAATTCGAAGGTATGTTTTTAAATGGTTGGGGAAAAGAGAGAATTTTTGTTATTTTAAATACATATTTTGAAAGTGTGTGTAAATATAACAGATGATTTTTTGTTTTCCGAAATGCATGCATTATGAACGTGTGGTTCCTGTCACATTTCTTGCGTGTTTCGCTTCCGCGAACCACGCGAAATGTGACAACAACAACGCGTTCATAATTCATGAATTTCGGAAAATAAACATTCATTTGTTAAATAAATCGTGCCTGATTAATCTTTGTTTTTGGCAGAATAATAAATTCAAGTCATTTCTTTTTCAGATGTACCGGTGCTTTTACTGCAAAGAAAAGCATACCACTGCCCGTCAAACATTTTTACACACGGCAAAGCACCACCAAACAGAGGAGATCATTATCCTCGCGAGAGAAAATTCCTCGTCTGATACTAGTGGAAAATCACACTACCGTTCAGTTCGTTTTGGGGTTTCGCCCGATGGCCTCAGTGATACACCGGATAATTATGTTCTGGACCTGGATGCGATGTGTTTGTTGTCAAAAAACCCATACACGCCATCATATGAAGAACATGGTCCTCGTTCAAAAGTGAAAAGAGAAGACACACCCATGAAAGATGTGCATTGTCGCAAGACTTTGTTTGGAGTGGCATCTGATGACAGTTTGCCTACGAATTTGGATGATACCGGGATTGAAAGCTTGGTAAAAGAAATGTCTGATCTTTTGCCAACAGTCGCAAGAGAGTTGCAGAATATTGGTCATTTGGACGAATGGCTGATGTTACACCGTCAGTTGTCATCTGGAAGTTTTCCTTCGGACAATCTGGCGTTCCAGTTACCCAAGGGGGTGCAATTTGTTTTCCGAAGTTGACACCCCCATTCCTGACCTCTTCGCAACGTCCCTGTATATAACAATATTAATCCGGAGAAGAAATACAATTCTGCCCACTGCAATGCCATATACAAAAGTAACGTTTGGTCGGGTATCATGTTCGGTGACCGTGGCCGCAGCAGCATAATCGTTCGGGGGTGCCCCGTCTCACGTGGTATCAAAGCTGTACTGCTATATTTTAAGACCAAATTGAAATTTTGAAATGAGAAATAATCACTGTTTTCATTTTAGCTGAAACGAGGTAGCATCATAGCCTAAAATACACCGGAAAATAACCAAATAAGATCATACGAATGGCGTATAGATTAGGAAATGTAGCATATTTTTTCGGAAAAGTCTTAAAAACGTAGCATGTTTTCGGAGAGGAAAAGTAGCATTTATGAGCACGTTTAAACTGTCGATTTCGGTCGAATAAAATGTCTATATTGCAATATAATGCACATCCATATATTCAAAATATATCCATCTGTTAAAATACAAGATTCTACAACCACGACAAGGTGTTATCACACTATACCATCCGTTGTTTTGGTTCACACTTTTTAGTGACAAAAGCACACGAATTTATTGCTGCGTTATACATGTCGAACAAGAGCTACGCTGGGCGTGCAATATACGCCCTCTCTTGGGTCGGCGGAAACTGATAAAAAAAGGGCATAACTCTGGTAAAAATTGGCGGACGGAACTCAAATTTGAACTTGACCTGTGTTTCGGTGGGAGAAAGTAATATACCAAATTATCATTGAATCCGATAAGCTCTAGTAAAGTTATCATGCGGACAAAAAATTTCAGGGATTTTCTAAGTCAAATTACGTCAAATAAGGGGCATAACTCCGGTGAAAATTGGCGGACGGAACCCAAATTCGAACTTGAGCTGTCTTTTCTCCTAATAAACCCATTATTGAAATCTGTTCACTCTAACTAAAGTTATCATCCGGACAACAAATTTCAGGGATTTTCTAAGTCAAATTACGTCAAAAAAGGGGCCATAACTCTCGCAAAAATTATCGGATTAAAACGCAATTCGGACTTGAGCTGTATTTCGATATATGTAATCCAAAAAAAAACGGGTTTTGCGTATAAACATTCCAAAATCGAGTTATCATCCGGAAACCAATAAACATAAGAAAAACTGAATTTTCTGAGTCGAAAAAGGGGCATAACTCTGCCAAAAATGGTCGGACAGAACCCAAGTTCGAACTTGACCTGTGTTTTGGTGGGAGAAAGTATTATACCAAATTTGGATTCATTCCGATAAACTATACTAAAGTTATCATCCGGACAACAAATTTCAAGGATTTTCTAAGTCAAAAAACGTTAAATAAGGGGCATAACTCCGGTGAAAATTGGCGGGCGGAACCCAAATTCGAACTTGAACTTACTTTTCGGCTAATAAACCCACATACCAAATTTTACTAATTTTGGTTCACTCTAACTAAAGTTATCATCCGGACAACAGGTTAACGGACGGACGGACGCGATGTCATGCGATTATTAGTGTCACCCAGTCTAGTAATGATTGGGACTCTTATGTTAAATAAATTTGACTACAAATATATTACCTGATATTCTCTGTTTTCAAACAAAATGCGTCAACACACTTTCAAAACCGGATGTGAAACGTAGCGTCTCGATTCTGCGCAGTAGCATTTTTCGGAACTGCGGCGATTCTCACGTAGCAGATGAGCCCCCGTGACAGTCACCAGGTACACATAATGTGAGGAAATCCACTGACCAGACCTGCTTCTATAGGGCGAAAGATTACAAACGGGCGACCAACGTAAAAATCCACTGACTAGACCTGCTTTTATAGGGCTATATATTACAACCGGGCGACCAACATAAAAATCCACTGACTAGACCTGCTTTTATAGAGCTATATATTACAACCGGACGACCAACATAAAAATAATTACTCATAATTATGCAAAGCAACAAATTATGGTAACATATATATATATATAATCCTTTATTTCCTCCATGTAACGGAGAGCTTAGAATAAATGTATACAAGTAACGATACAAATGAACAATAACACAAGAAAGAATACATCAAGTGAGTATGTACAGTAAGTCAATCACAGAAGGACATTCATGATAATAATATCTACGGTTTTAATGTTATCAATTATGCAATAATATATTGTGAGAATTCAGGCACAAGTGTATGGACGATGTACCTGTTTAGCACGAGAGTATGGGGTTTCGGAATATTGCGATAAGATGCAATAAGATGCTATAATGACAAAACTAAATCGATGATACGCACCATAATATATTGTAGTTGGGATACTCGGACGGGTGCATGTATTATTTGCACTACATTGCTATAATACAATCATGGAATAATAGGTATGATATCATCAGATGCCCGGAGCAGCTCGTGATAATCGTTCCACACGCGGAGCGTACTCCTTGTTATAAATATAATAAATTTGTTAATATCTGTTATTTTTTCCCGAACATGTGGTGGGATGCATGACAGAAATATCATCATCTGTTCGAAGGTGGTGAGCTTATCGATTTCTATGAAGCAAGGGGTGTCAAAATGTTCAAGAAGTGTGAACCACATGTCGTTCCTTGCCGCAGATATTTCGGGACAGACAATGATGCTGTGTTCAACTTTGTTGCTGTATTGTTTATTACAGAGCAAACACTTTCCGTTTTCGGGAATCACGGATTTTGCTAAGAGCTTCGCTATTTCAAGGAATTGAACTTTGTATTGTGGATAAGCTCTACATGTGAACCATAAGAGCGAAACAGCCAGTGAGCTGTAGCTATCTGAAAACTGTTGAAGTGAAATTTCTCTATGAAGACGCGCTTTCCATGCCGCTTCCTGGAAGTGTGATACTCCCTGGCAGACTAGCTGCTTGCATGCTTCCTTCGATGGGAAATTCTCGTTTTCAACGAAGGCAATTAAATGTGATTTGAGATTATATTTCTCCAAGATTAAAATTATATCTGATATAAATGAATGCTCGCTTAAAGCGTCCCCTCTGATGGCGGTGTCTAAACGACACATGAAAATTTCTTTTGAAGATTTGATCAGGGATGTTCTACAAACCCATATAAAAATCCCCCTTGGTGTCACCTTGGTGAAACCATGGTTTCAACAAGGTACCACCTTGGTTCACCATGGTGACATCTTGGTTCACCATGGTGGTAGCACAGTAAAGTGGCATCACTGTGAAAACACCACGGTGGTACCAAGGTGTTATAACGGTGGTAGCACAGTAAAGTTTTTGCACCACGGTGAAACCATGGTGGCACCAAGGTGGTACCACGGTGGTAGCACACTAAAGTTTTTGTACCAAGGTAAACCATGGTGGGACCAAACCCGACCAAGGTATCACCACGGTGGTAGCACAGTAAAGTTTTTCTACCAAGGTGACACCAAGGTATCACCACGGTGGTAGCACAGTAAAGTTTTTCTACCAAGGTGAACCATGGTCTCACCAAGTATAACCACGGTGGTATCACAGCACCAGTGAAGTTTTCAATCAAGGTACCACTATTACATTTCACTTTGACCTTCAACCACAATGCTATTTACCATGTTGTGGGTCTCGTGCATCTACAATGGTATTTACATGCTTCGATTAATTTATTATTTACAATATATACAATGGTATATGGTGAGTCATTAATTGTTTATAACATGCTGCCATATTGTACCAATATACGTAGCTTGTCACAGTATACATGTAGCAGGTTTACATACTGCAGCACATTATTATTCTACTGCATTGTCAATAGTTGTATATGCAATGCTGTATCCCATAATATAAGAATGTTTAGATCGAGGTGAAGATATTATTAATTATTATAAATGATATCTCAGTTATAACTTTTAACGAACAAACGTATATAATGTAATAATTAATAGGAATATGTTTTAGTATGGAATAAAGATATAAACTGAATGGAGTTGTTTGGAAGACTTTGTTTACCTTTAATACATCTTTTATAATGTTATAATTTAGTACTGTTTGCTTCCAACACAACAGGCAATATTTATCAATATGTACAATTTACATCTCACAATTACGTATTTTAGATATTTCCACAATTATGACTCTTTTCGGGGAAAAACAGCTCTGGTTTGAAAATCTAAGATGTACGGTACACAAATACGTTATTCATTTCCCGGAAGGTTTACATGGGCTCGCATTGTCCTCCTGGAGTCCATATCTGGTCTGGTGCTTCGTGGAATACCTGTTTCAATAGTGATGATATAATATGCTCACTTTTTGTAAAATTCAACTTCGGTCGATCAAACTGGCCGAAATATATTTTAACAGTGTTTATTGGCGGTGCGTATATCCTTACATGCAATAGAGTCATATTCATTCATCATATTCATTCATCATATTCATTCATCATATTCATTCATCATATTCATTCATCATATTCATTCCGTCATATTCGTTCGTCATATTCATGCATCATATTCATTCCGTCACTCCGTTCGTCACATTTAGTCATCGTAATTTTTCATATTCATTCAAATTCATGTTAATGTTCTTATGTTTTTATTCTTGTTATCAACGAAATAAATAATTATCACTACTACCCAACTATCCAATCTCTCTCATGACCACCCTTAGAGAGATAGAGAGAGAAAGAGGGAGATAAAGAGGGAGAGAGAACGCAAGCAAAAAACACACCAAAGAAAAACAACTTAAATAAGGCATTAAGGTACGAGGTTTATAGTACGAAATTGTGGGATCCCGAAATTGTGCTTCCGGTTTACCGACCTATGTGCGTTTTGTGTTCGAGTAAACTTTTCTTGTTTTAGATCGTTTTAGCAAATAATTGGACCTAACTTGCTTCTTAATAACCTGGAATATTGTTAGCACTGTCTGGATTATGTTTGTATATGAAAGGGACAAGATGTTATAACCTCCGAAAACAGTCAATTCGTTCAGTGCTACTGCTAGTGGGATTACACTTGACCAGTGTTGACATGCACGACAATGTTGAGAATTTCAAAAGACAGATACTTCACAAAATTATAAACCGTCCAATTAACTCACAAGACTGACAAGAGTCAACCACTGGTGACTTTGCTTACGAGACATACAATTATGTAGAATTAGTCTGAATTATGACGTCACAGATCAGTCATGCATGACGCATGAGTCACAAGTTTGTCGGCTACTAGTACAACATACAAGTACATGTAAAAAGGACGATGGATCATAATTCATATTCTTCAATTTTCATCGAAACATGATTTGAGAACCATGTCGCCATGACATATCGCCCAGTTACTATACGGAGTCTGCTATTATTTTGATCGGAACGCCGGTGATGCTGTGATGTTGAAATTTGTTGAGATATATTTATGACGGATAATCTCGGAGATACGGATCCAATCCTGGGACACACATTATCACTGAATCCATCACAAGATTTTAGTAACGTACTACAGCTATTCTTCAATTTTCATCGCAACGTGATTTGAGAACCATGTTACGGAGTCTGCTATTCTTTTGACGCTGTGATATTGTTGAGATATATTTATGAAATGACGGATAATCTCGGAGATACGGATCTAATTCTGGGACACACATTACTAGTAATACTGAATCCATCACAAGCTTTTAGTAACGTGCTACAGCTATGTCATTTTATTGGTTTTAAATAAAAAAAATAAATCTATTAACCGACCGACCGCACTTAACCAAACTGTGTACACTTGTGTGGTTCCATTTGATCTGATTCGCCTCGCGAGATAAATGATATCTTTGATATATTTATATATTTTGACGTGTATGGATAATTGTATAAACTTATAAAATATTCAGGTGTTTGACTGATGCCCAAACAAAAAACAATTATGCGCACATTCGAATATTGTCCAAATATATATTTTTTTGTTTAGGTATCAGTCAAACACTTGAATATTTTATAAATTTAAGCAATATTAAGCAATACACGTCAAAAACTACAAACTGTCCTCTGCGCCACTCCGCAGTTCTGAAAAACAAGCATATAGTAGACGACATTGTGTTTTACTCGGAAATTTTGGTGACGAAATTAGCGGTCACGTGACAGAGTTTCCCGGCCCTGAAAACAATAGAGACAATTTCAGTAACGACGAAACTCCCTGAGAACACAGGTTTTTTCAAATAAATAATAATGCTAATTGTTGCTGCCATTCTCAAGGTGTATACTCGCAATGTTAACAACTTTGCTCTAATAAGTCTAAGACCTGTTATCAATGATCTTTAATTGTTCATTACATTTAACACGAACATGCTGATCCCCAGGAGCTTGTAACGCACTCCGCTATACACCAACCCACATCATACCCTAAACCTCATACAGTAGAGAAGGAGCATGATGGCTGAATTTTCTGAAATGCATAGCAACTGAATTTTGATAAATAAAAGTTACTCGGCTCACTGGGAGTAATGCCGATGGTTGTTATCGATGCAATCCGGTATCATCTGAAAGAAAAATCATTTTCATATCGATCACAACCATCGACATTACCCCCGATGAGCCGATAGTAACTTTTCTTGATTAAAATTCAGTTGATATGCATTTCAGAACATTAGCCATCGTACTCATGCATTCTCAACATGAGCTTAATATGTGGGTGGGTGTATAGCGGAGAGCGTTAGAAGCTCAGGTGTGCAGATCGAACCACAGAACATTTAATAATTTACATGGCTGTGGATGGAATCTCATGAAATGGTAACATGTAGCAATATTGCAGTAAACTGCCATGGTTAACCACAGTAAATTACCATGGTTAACAAGTGTAATCCACCACGTTAAACCAAAGTATAGCACCATGGTAAACCACAGTATACCACTATGTTAACACCACGGTAAACCACAGTATACCATCATGGTAACACCACGGTAAACCAAAGTATACCACCATGGTAACTCCACGGTAAACCACAGTATACCACCATGGTAACACCACGGTAAACCACAGTATACCATCATGGTAACACCACGATAAACCACAGTATACCACCATGGTAACACCGCGGTGAACCATGGTAACACCACGGTAAACCACAGTATACCATCATGGTAACACCACTGTAAACCACAGTATACCATCATGGTAACACCACGGTAAACCTCAGTATACCACCATGGTAACACCACGGTAAACCACAGTATACCACCATGGTAACACCACGGTAAACCATAGTAACACCATGGTAAACCACAGTACACCATCATGGTAACACCACGGTAAACCAAAGTATACCACCATGGTAAACCATGGTAAAAAAACCGAGATATTTTGGCCACCCATCGTGGTGCCACCATGGTGGTTTACCAAGGTGGTTTACCGCGGTGGTTTACCACCATGGTAACACCTCGGTAAACCACCACGGTATTACCACCACGGTAAAACCATGGTAAACCACCATGGTGACACCACGATGTGCGGCCAAAATATCTCGGTTTTTTTACCATGGTTTACCATGGTGTTTTACCATGGTGGCACCAAGGGGGATTTTTATATGGGAAGACTTCCGAGTACGAGTTTGCGTTTGTCAATGAGGGCCGTAATGGGGAATGTGCCTAGGAGGCCCAGTACAACATCAGTTCGGGTCCTATATGGGAGCCCTTGAATTTGTTTTAGGCAAAATCGATGGGTTTTTTCCAATGAATTTTCGTTCGTTGTGGATATGCCGCAAAGAAATTCGCTCCCATATAGGCCTCTTGGTAAGACAATTGTGTTATATAACATGTTTGAACTAAGTGGAGTTATTCCCCCAGCATACATACCCGCATTGGTCAGCATGAAATATGATGCTCTAAGTTTCTGACAAATGTGATTAGTGAGGTTGTTCATCTGATCCTTGTTATTGAGGGGAATACCAAGATGCGTAACTTGGTTCGACTCATGAATAGGTTTTCCATTTATAAGCCACGATTTTGTACTTCTAGATGTTTGAACGGATGTGCGCTCATTGAACACTATTATTTTACATTTGTCTTGGTTATATTTGAATCTCCATTTTTGACTGAATGAACTACATATGTTACACAGTAGTTGTAGACCCAGAGCGGTTAAAGTCAGTAGAGTCATGTCATCTGCTTGGGTTGGTGATACACAAAATGAGGAGCCAAAGCGCAAGCCATAATTGCTCTGTTCAAGAGTGTGTATAAGGTCGTCAATGAATATCATGTAGAACAGAGGGGACAAGATACTAACCTGTCTGGTTCCCTGTTGTATTTCGAAAAGGCGAGAAACACAGCCATTGAACCGGACAGAGCACTTTAATCCACATAAGAGGGAGTTGATGATGTGCCAAATTTTCCCTTGGAAGCCACGCTGATATAGTTTGAGAAGAAGTCCGTTAGTCCAAACCGTATCAGAGGCTTTATGGACATCTAAGAAACATGCAAATAAGGTACTATGATTTTCGGCTGTGAACGATATTGATTCATGTATTATAAATGAGGAGTTTAAACAGCTAATTCCTTTTTGGAAACCATGTTGAAGAGGGTGCACTTTCATGAGCTGGGGGGTATTGGTTTCAAGGCGCACGAGAATTATTTTCTCAAATATCGTGTATAGGATAGGAAGCAATGTGATGGCGCGGTAACTGTCAAACTGATTTTTGGGTTTGTTTCCTCCTTTATATAGAGGAATTATCATGCCAACTTTTGCTTGTGCGGGTACGTGATTGAATTTTAGCATTTTCGACAAGAGCCTAACTATTGAGAGCTGGAGGTGCACGAAAGTACGCCCCCTGTTATCATCAATGCACGGAGTGACACCATGACCAACCATCCTGCATTATTTATGCCAACACAACCATCAGCCAAGACTTAGTGTTGATTTTTTCTGAAGTCAGCTGCCTAGCATTTGGTTGTGGTTTAACTTCTTTCGAGTTTATTCCAATGATGCCTATAACTATTTCAATTGAATATCACTGAGATAATTATTTGGAGCATATAAACACACATCTTGACAACGCATTGGTGATTCAGTAATGTTGTACATGCACCGTGTAAATCCGTCGTTATTGTGTTTAATATATACATGTATCTTGGGAACGATTAAGAACTGAAACTGTCACCAGATCCATAACATTTAGGAAAATATTGTGGTCAGTTTTGAATTCGCGCAGCTAGTAGCGCTAATTCAAAGTGTGCGAATCCAAAACTGAGCGAGATATATAGTATTGCGCGAATTTAAATACGAGTAAGGTATACCAATTATATTGGTATGTTAGTAATTTTCCCCAGAGTCGTTTATTTATTTCGTGGGAATCTGGATACAGAATCTGGATTCAGATTATGGATTAGTCCCCGTACGACTTGCATGGTTCGGTAAACGAACAGATCAGAATCAGTATAAACGAACAGACCGTAATCGTAATATCGTGGTAATCCAGATTCGGATTCCGATTCCGATTACGGACTCAAATGTTCGTAATGTAAACAAACCGAGATTTCGCCACCTCGGAGTTTAAAAACACAATAAAACATAAGAATCCGTCTCTTGTGTACAAATTATTGCAGAATATAAACGATCTATATCAAAGAATGTTAAATGCGGAGACAAATTTGTTTTATCGAATGTAAACTGGGAGAATATTACTGACATTAGTCAAATAATAACGCTATTGATAGTGTGACGGTGTAATTTAGCCCTAGTTTATATACAACTAATACAAGTTAATACTGACAACTAGCAGCTAACATATTCATCCATATCACCGGTATTTACGACTTCCCGTTTACCCTCTCTACTTCGCTGTTTCGATCCGTCCCTGTAACTATTACTCTGTAACTTTAGCCCAATGCTCAACGCTCTAGTATCGCTATTTTAAATACCACAGGTAAGCTCAATGCTGATTGGATGACACACAGCCGGCGCGTAAATTATCAAAGGTCAAATATTTCGCGGGGTTTTAGATTAGTTGGTCAGAAAGTAAAGTTGTCTTCGGAAAGTTATTGTCTTAAAGTCTTAGTTTATTTTGTCGTCAAGATGTCGTCAAGTTGTTTAGACTATCGTTGTATACAGATCCTGACATAGTGGCCTATGTCCAATTGAACTGGTATGTTCACAGTTTCTATATTTTATCGTTATAATCATGTTTTTATTAATACTTTTGTTTTCAAGTAGTTCAGCATAGAGTTTGTCCATTTTGACATAAAGTATATACAGCCCAATAGTTAGGAATATATTTCCTATTTTAATTATATTTTAATGTGTTTACTTTTGTGAGGTTATCTCCCGATAACCTGAGATGCTAGTTTGTAGATATCTCAATTGGATAGATTGGATATCTGGCATCTCTTGTATTTTCAGGAACTCCTCAAGTTCCTTTAACATACATTTGTGTATGCACATATGCGTGCTTATCATATATGCAAACGGTAATATATTTGCATTTGGTTGCAGTGCTTATTCTATGCCTATACTGGTGTATGATAAATAACACTCTCTGTGTTATGTGTGCAGACCATGCCAGTCTGTGGATGATGTTTGATTGTATGTGTTGATGGTGATGATAATAGAGATCTGTTATTCTTGTGAAAGATAAATAAATGCTATATGAAGACTTACAAAGGTAATATGAACTTTCTATAGACCCTGCCCACCAAGACTGAGCATTCATTGACAGAGCCCATACTGCCAAAGCTATAACTATAAATTTAATGTCAAAGGCTCGAGGACATTAATATATATATAATGGACCCATAGTAACCCTCTGACAATAGTAACGCTTGGGGAGCACTTCGGTTGATGGCGAAGCAAAATTATTGTCGATTTCATTGTCACTTTCATATGTCCATTTCATAATTCCATCCATAAAATACCGCCCGAACGCATTTCGATTTATAATTCGGCGTATACATCACCATTGACCGAATTCATGTGAACCTGCATGGATATGTCTTCTGCTTTGTTCGTTATTATAATGTTTCTTCTTATTCAAGAAATAGTAGGAATATATTATATCGATGGATTATCAGATACACGTATGTACTATCTAGTCTTATAGTAATTTCATGTTTAAAATGTTTTGTTTCGTTAAATGCAGTCGTTTTGCACAATAGTCTCTGTATAGTGCACAAACACCAGCAAACACAGGCATTTTTGGCCAACGTGCTGTACGTCAGTTGGAAAATAAAGCTTTGCTCATTTAAAATATGTTTTAAACTAAACTTTGGTACATTTCCAGCAGTGGGAAATTTCATGCATGACACTAGTTCGACATTAACTTTACACCATATGTAGGTTGGAATTGTTCTCAGTGTTTGATTTTTTCAACCAGTAAAAGTTGGTAATTTTCCAATCTTAGTCTGTGTCAGGTTGGATATTTCCAAGGGGTGCAAATGGAATTCTGCGAACCTGTGAGATTGATGTTTGGTTCAATGGGGGGGGGGGGGGGGGTGTGCAGTAGAATAAGCTTTACATTTGTGTTTGTGCGATTGGGAGATGTAGTTCACCTGCGATCACAAGCCCACAACATTAGCTTCACGAGCAAAGCTTTATTTTCCAACTATGTGTAGTGTATTGTTGGCCAAAAAATGCCTGTGTTTGTGCACTATACAGAGACTATTGTGCAAAACGACTGCATTTAACGAAACAAAACATTTTAAACATGAAATTGCTATAAGATTAGATAGTACATACGTGTATCTGATAATCCATCGATATCCTACTATTTCTTGAATAAGAAGAAACATTATAATCAGAGGCGGACTGGGCCAAAAAACCGGCCCGGGAAATTAATATAAAACCGGCCCATCTGTTCGGGGGTGTCCACACAGTCCACCTTGGGAAATTCCAACTGCACCCCCCCCCCCTTGAATCAGAATCAGACCAAATACATATTTTTGCATAATTCCATTTGCACCCCTCCCTCCCCTTTGAATCAGATGCAGACCAAATACATGTTTTTGCATAATTCCATTTGCACCTCTGGCCTAATATCCTATATATTCATAAACCATGGTTCTATATATTACCGGTATGAGACCATTTACCTGAAAAATTGCATAAATTCTAACATCTAGCGGTCTAACTCCAGACAAATGCACACGGCTACGGACAAGAGACCAGGACACACCGGGCTGTTCATGGTTGTTCGGCCCGGGGTGACAAAATTTTGAAAACTATACAAGAAAATCGCGAATCCTAGCATCTAGACTGGCATCAACTGAAGCGTTCCTATTTTGTTGTAAATTTCAATTGGAGGGGGGGGGGGGGGGTCCGAGAGGGGTGCGTGAGAATTTTTTTGGGATTTACAGCTGGGAGTTACCGTTAAAATCTCGAGATTAATGGGGTCTTTACGTGGTGTTATATGATGCTGACAAGTTCATTTAATGACAAAATTACGATTAGCCAATTCGACTGGTTAAACAACACATGTGGCGGCCCACGTCCGGAATTTTCCCGGCCTCCCGATCGGCCAGTCCGCCTCTGCCCCCCCCCCCCCGAACGTCACATTATACTCACATGGGGAACCTGCAAACTTCCCAATTTAGATAACTTCTGTATTTCCTCGCCGGTTTTCCGCTTCTCTGCATGGTGATATATATTTAGATATATATGGGCAGTACACATTATCCGAAGTAAAACATTTTACATGTGGAATAATTTCCGATTCAATATATTCTTGTTTAGTGACGGTTCCAAATATGGTTACAATCGGGACAATCTCAGACGCCGTCGTAAAATGGAATTCACTTCATCAATTTATGTGAGAAGAGTGCCATCTTATTGGATACACATGCGATGTGGCGGCCCACGTCGGTTTCACTTGCGGCCCAAGTTGTGGTTGGGCGGCCCAACCACATATACCCCCCCCCCCGACCGTAAATAAAACCCTCGGATTATCGCTTGATATAAAATCACGTGGAATCAGAATTTTTCCGGCCTCCGGCCCATCGGGAAATTTCCCGGTCTCCCGATCGGCCAGTCCGCCTCTGATTATAATAACGAACAAAGCAGAAGACATATCCATGCAGGTTCACATGAATTCGGTCAATGATGACGTATCCGCCGAATTAGAAATCGACATGCGTTCGGGCGGTATTTTATGGATGGAATTATGAAATGGACATATGAAAGTGACAATGAAATCGACAATAATTTTGCTTCGGCGTCAACCGAAGTGCTCCCCCAGCGTTACTATCAATAGCGTTATTATTTGGCTAATTTCTGTAATATTCTCCCAGTTTACATTCGATAAAACAAATTTGTCTCCGCATCTACAATTCTTTGATATAGATCGTTTATATTCTGCAATAATTTGTACACAAGAGACGGATTCTTATGTTTTATTGTGTTTTTAAACTCCGAGGTGGCAAAATCTCGGTTTGTTTACATTACGAAGATTTGAGATTACGATTACGGTGTGTTCGTTTACTGATTCTGCCCTGTTCGTTTACCGAACCAAGTCGTACGGGGACTAATCCATAATCTGAATCCAGATTCCCACGAGATAACGACTCTGGGGCCTGTGGCAGGGGACTGAACTCTGCATGGAGCTTGGACTGAACTATGTCTTGCAGGTTACAAACAACTAATTATATAGAGTTACTCTTCTCGAGTCAGCATAAAAAACAATTCTGGCTGCTGATTGGTTGATTATCATTGAGGGAAATATCCCTAATCGGGAACAGAAAATCATAGCCTACGTAAATATGGCGATCGTGTATGTTTAGATGTCCAGTAAGAGTCTGGTGGCGTCCATAAGTTACGGAAGGGGTCTGGGTATTTTTATGCTGCTGATTTTTTTGCAGTAAATGGGGTAGTTGTAGAAATGCAAGATTATCGTTTGAAAAAAATACCGAAAAGGGCGCGTTTGTTGTCACATACTGGTGCAGAGGATGACGTTCTAATGGAAAATTGACCACTTGAAGTTCAACTATAGGTCAAACCGATGGCCGGCGGGACTTTTAGTTAACACTGTCGCCTATGGAAAATAATTAGTTGTGTGTAACCTGCAGTGTGTAACCAATCGCAACTTCTCGGATTATCGTTCTTGGCACAATAAGATATTTACGTAGAAAATCACCAATGTATGCCGATTGAGCGTGTAACTCGATACACCTGTAAACAGTTACATCTTCGCTTGTGTTCAATAAATGCGCCGCCGGAACATATACATGTGTGAACCTCCGTGGTTACACTCACTACATGCACAGATTACACGAATGACTGTATAGTATGTGGATCTAGCTGACATGCAAGAAAATGAATCGCTGAAGTTGCAGGTTTAATGTTTAAATCTCCATAAATATTCATCTTTACCAGTCTTTACCAGTGTTTACATGGAATCCATATTAACATGTGTTCAATAAAACAGGACTATGGAATAATTCACAACATGTGGACAATACATGTGCATGAAATACCAGTACGCGAATCTTGAATAAAAATAATACAAAATATGACCAGCATGCAAGAAAATGCATCGCCGAGGTCAGCAGCGAAGTGACGCTGATAGGAAATAACGGATATCGACAGCAGCGAGGCGACCGAGTTTCTAAGAGAAAGCAACACAAGAGGAATAACCCTATTCTGAAATCGACAGGTATGTATCTGTTTGGTTACAAACAACTAATTATATTTCATTGATAACATTATTATAAGTCCCGCCGGCGATGGGTTAAGCCTGTTTGAACTTCAAGTGGTCGGGTTTCCCTTGGAACGTCATCCGTTAAACTCAGTGACAACAAACGCGCCATTTTAGGTATTTAAAAAAAACAAAATCTTGCATTTCCACAAATACCCCGTTTACTGCACACAAATCAGCAGCATAAACATATCCCGACCCCTTCCATAACTTCGGGACCCCACCAGGCTCTTCATTGTCGTCTAAATAAAAATTATCGCCATATTTATGTAAGCTATGATTTTCTGTTCCTGCTCAGGGAATTTTCCCTCGAAGACAATCAATCAATCAGCAGCCAGAAAGTTTGTTTATGGTGACTCGAGTTTCCCCAACACAAATTCGGGAAGTAATAACCTACAACCTACAAATCTTCAGAACATATTAAGGGGGGATTTCCATGCAAATCTGCGGAGCAAAAGTTACAGAGTTGCACATACTTCTGAGTGTGACTTGATGTGGTATTGGAAACAACATGTATTTATCTGGAGTGTCCGCTTGGTAAATTATAAAATTTTGCAACAAATATATTTTTGAGAATTTGTTTCTGGAATTACATCACTCGACCTACATTTGAATAATAAATATAAAATTCAAAAATAAATACACCAACATTATAATGAAACAAGTTCCAAGCGGACCCGTCAGATAAATACCATGCAGTTGTTTCCAATACCACATCAAGTCACACTCAGAAGTATGTGCAACTCAGTAACTTTTGCTCCGGAGATTTGCATGGAAATCCCCATTCAAAATTGTTCACTTCACCTCCCTCTTAACGGCGAGATGCATTCGTGTATCCGCGAGAAATGCCTACATATACATGCATATACATACCTATATATGCCTATACATATACCGGTACAAGTGTTACATGGTCATTCGACCACGCTCCCTAAAAAAGCATGTAGTAATAATATATATGTTTATTATTTTGTGTCCAGATCTCATCACATCCGAAAATTGGAAACTAGTGGAGCCTAACAAATATTGTTCCACTGACTCTTATGTGGAACATTCTTCCACTCCATGTTTGTACTAAATGTCCCTTTAAGGTAATGTCGTTACCACTTATTTTAAGCCTTGTAACCCATAGAGAGCCCCACATTGACTGCAGCAGACGACACTCCACAGTGCATGCTTCCATCTATGTGGGGCTCCCTGTGGGTTGAGTTCTATCTCATGAACCTATCAAGGCTGATTGCCCCTTCTTCCGACCGGTCGTTTGACAAGACTGAAACAGTCCTGCTACGAAATATACGAAACTTGCTATGGTACTTATGCACCAAGGCTTAAAATAAGTGGTCTGACACGGACATTTGTCAGACACCAAATTCAAATTTGTATAGGTTGTGCTTGAAAACTGTCTGACATAATGTCAGGTTGAAATATTGACATATTTTTAAGGAAAATATCACTGGTAATGTGATTTTTGAAAATAAATTGAAATATTAATATCCTGGGTATGTTTATATGATGGGCCAGTTGGTCGGCTAACCGGTCTGGCATGTTAAACATTATTTTCGTTTATATTCAGTAGAGGCTAAAATGCAAGCTTGGCGGTTTTTGAAGTATGTGACTAAAGACAAGCTTGGCTGTTTGAAAAATTTAAAAGCATTTTAAACGCTGAACATTTTCGCGTGAAAACTAGATGGAACATGTTTTAGAAACGAGACATCGGCGGAAATTTGGCATCATATTTTGATTTAAAATTCGATCTTGGCGGTTCGGTGGTTGGTCATCTAAAAGTAAAACAATCTTAATATAAAATGTTCAAACCCGCCCATCTCGACTATGATAGTGAGAAATGATAATCAGTGTACATATGTTTACATGAAAACTAACTGGAACGTGTTTTAAAAACGAGTAATCGGCCGAAATCAAAAGCTCCATATTTTGATTTAAAATTTGAGCTTGGCAGTTGGGAAATCGGTCATCTAAAAGTCAAAAATTCACAGTATACAATATTCAAAACCGCCAAGCTCGACAATGAGAGTGATAAATGATAATAATTTAAAGGGGTACTGTACCCCAATTTCAATAAATTCCCGGTGACCATAGCGATCTAATATCAATATTATATTTTAAAATAACTAATTTGAGTCGACAATGTCTACTGAAAACGTTCTGGTTAACAGGCTATCACAAAAGTAAAATTGAATTATTTAATATAAAATCATTTATGACTGGAGTCATAAAATGGCGAATTATGCCAGTACGAGTTACCGTTCTTGAAATCGTATCTGTCGAGTGTCTTTTATCGACGGCCGTTCGCGAGCATTATTGAGTTGCAAACATAACATGTTACCTGCAAAAGGAGGGCCCGCTATAACCGATTCGGAAAAAAAGGAGAAAGAAACAAGAGTCATAAAGCGTCAATTATTTTAATAGGGAGTGAGATTGTTCGATGGAAGAGATTGGATGCATCAATTGAAGCTGTGAACAATGAACTTCCGGTTCTTCCTGCGACCTGAGTCTTCTCCGGTGAAGGTCAAAAACATGGCGCGTAATTTGAAATCGTAATATTTTTGTTTCCAAGATCAATATTTTCTTCGCTAAATTCGGTTTATACGAAACTCATATAACACGAACACAATCTAACTTGAAAGTTATTTCAATGGGAGTAAATAAACAAATTGTCTATCCATGTGTACAGTACCCCTTTAACATTTGTCGAATAAAAAAACTAGGTGCAACTGCATGGTGTTTAAAACGAGAATCGGCCAAAAATCGTCAAGAAATCTGCGTAAAAAGCGAGGTTTTCATTCGGTGACCACGTCCCTATTAACCAGTCAGTCGGGGCATAACCGCCAATTATATTGGCCATTAATGTATGACACTAGGCCATATAAGTAATTGGTTGACGTTTTTCCAACATAATTCACGCGAAAACTGCGTTTAGAAGACTTTTAAACATTTCAAACCGCCTAACTTGTCTTTTAGTCACCTCCCTCAAATACCGCACGAATATTTTTTTGCTATTATTTGCAGGATTTAACAAAGCCTTGAAGATTTTGGGGCAGTGGTTCTAATATAATGCACCATAACTAGTTAGTAAGTTAATTAATTGTGGTTTAAGTCACTTTCAACAGCAATAGCCGTATCATGATTTGAGAGGAGACCTAAATTCAAGCTATACGGAATTAACTTATTAATCCTCCCAGACTCCCACGTTTAGAAGACTTCTACTACAGAGTACAGACAGTGACTACCATGCATGGTCATATACGTCACTGTTGACCACACGCCCCGGGGACTAATAGGCTTATGTCTTATAGTCATATCTCTGGGTTCGCGGAAATGAATATCTGTATTACTTTTTTCATAGGAATAAAGCCTTAAACCACTCGAGGAAGCAGGCTCCAAGAATGTCGTCATGTTCCCCGAAATATATTGAGGATAAAGAGACACGCCTGAATGGGAAGGAATGTGGAACCAAATGACAAACTGCTGAAAGTGAAAAGAATTTCTAACGTCGTGCTACCAATATCAAAGCAGCCTACAAGAATTTCGTCATGTTTCTCGAAATATCGAATATTGCTACGTGTGAACTATGTGTGCTGGTAGTAGTTATATTTGGAACTTTTGCTCTCTTCTTAGCGAGGAATAGACTTTTTCTGTGGTCAGACTATAATGGGCAAAATTCATCAGGAGAGAGCTCTGAATACCACCACATTGCTTACATTGACAATAATGGTGTCTTGGTGTCAACTAAATGGCTCAAGGAAGAGGAAGCGACACCGAGAAATGTCGATCGTTTGTTGTCGTGCATAATAACCAATCAAAATTTTACTCTGAACATGAATATGTCATTAGGTGAGCCTTGCCAGCCAGTCACAGGACGTGACACAGAAAGAGCTAAGTTTACCATGGTGACAGCACTATTTGATATCGGAAGAGGTGATTGGCCAAATGAGTCACAAAAGAGAGGTTATGATGAATACTTACAATATCTTACACTGATTCTACAATACGATATAAACATGGTGATTTTCATCGAACCAAAAGGCGTCGATTTTGTTCTACAGTACCGCAGAAAATGCATGAACAGGACAAAAATAATCATGAGTTCCTATTCTGAATTGGAATTTGCAAAATATGAAGCGAAACTGGACAACATTTTGAAATCGGAAAAATGGCGGAGTGGCAACGAATTACTGGACAGTGCGGAACACTATGCGAAGTACATTGTTATTACAAATAGCAAGCCAGGATTGGTTAAAATAGCATCAGAGTTGAATCCTTTTGGAACTACACATTTCTTCTGGGTCGACGCAGGGTATGGACATGGCCAGAACGAACATTTCACACGTGACATGGCTTGGGCTCCGGGACCTCTCTTACAACGTGACAGAGCCGGGAAATTGTTCATTATTCAGTTGCGGGACCCAGAATTTTTCAGGGACAAAATGGCTAACTTTTATAAACTGGACACTGATCCAGCATTTGCCGCTGGCTTCTTTGGTGGTGACGTCAAAGCGACTACGGAAGTGTATGATTCGCACAGGAAATGGTTTATAAATGCCATGGATGAGGGTTATACTGACGATGAACAGGGTTTTTTCCTGTTGATGTATTTCGAGCAGCCGACCTTATTCCATGCCTTGAGTGGGGATTGGTTTGACGCATTTCATATGTTTGCATCATCACCATAAATGAACGGAAGTAATAATTTGTACACGTTTTCGTAGTACTCAAATTCGAGGATGAGTGTTATTATTATACTAGGGGGTTGCCCGTCACAAAATGACGGGTATATAAATGTTCTTTGTTATTTTCTAGTGTCCGCGTTCATGGACACATGGAATGGTCATGCTTCTCCTTTTTGTTACTGGATGCGCGTTGGAACACTTTATTTCACTAAAACTGTATTTCTACACACACAGTCCACATATGCGCATGCACATATTGAACGAAACAAAATCAGTATATTATTTAAATACTATGCACCAACTGAAACATACTCAATTCAGGAGCTTACATTCGGGAGCTTGCTGCACATTTTGAAAGGACCCCCTTTGGAACCTGTATTCAGCATGCCGACTAATGATCACACGCCTGCACTGCGCGGCCCGTTTGTATGAACACTTTATTTCAATAAAACTGTATTTTTTACCCCCACCCCCATCTCCCCGACCCATGTATATGCATGCACATATGGAACGCAACAATCAAAATATTTTACTTTATCTATACTAACTGAAACAGGCTCAATTCGGAATCTTTATTTAGAGGGGGAGGGGCCTATGTACAGCCCTATCTGCGCTTCGCGCACATTATATGATCTTAAACTGGTGAGCTTCGCGCACATATATGGAACTTGCAGCACATTTTAAACGGACCCTGTATTCAACATGCAGCCTATTGATCACACGCCCTGCACTGCGTGGCCCATTTGTATGAACACTTTATTTCAATAAAACTGTATTTTTGCTCCCACCATCATCTCTACAACCCACGTATGTGCATGCACATATATGGAACGCAACAATCAAGATATTTTACTTAATCTATACTAACTGAAACAGGCTCAATTCGGAACCTTTATTTAGCGGGGAAGGGGCCTGCAGCCCCTTTGTGAGCTTCGCGCACATTATATGAATTTAAACAGCGTGCGCTTCGCGCATTGTGATCTTTTAAACATTTTTCTTGTATCAGATTTGCACTCAGCCGAAAGATTAAAAGAGCATTAATTAGCGTCGGCAGTATTGTTTACACTGTAGGCCCTATTGTTAGGCCTGTCCCGGGAATGTGCTTTTTCCAACTGAGTTCCGGCGAGTTCACGGTACCACTGGCGGGAGGTCAGACTGTGTCCATACTCCTTCGATTCCACACTCAATGCACAACTTTCGTATCAAAGACAGCATTCTTTACTTATGTTCAAATCAAACTGGCAAATTAAAATAGCATATTAGCACCCATTCCCAACGACGAACGTTCGAGTCTTGACTCTACACCCCACTATACATGCACTTCCGCGACAAAATCAACATTCGTTACCTAAATTCACACTGAACCTGAACTGACACATTAATTTAGCGCCTATTTCCAACAACGCTTTGGTAGAGCGCATGGAAGTTTCGCCTACAATAGCAAAGCAAGTGTTGGTTTGCGTTCGACGTCAATGACGTCATTTCGACAAACGTCATAAGAAATAGTGTCTACTTGAGTGCAAATGCTGCATTTGGGGACCATGTTAGATCTCAGGTTTGCTTTGACCAATCGGCGTGAAAATTGGTGAGTCACCTTTTATGACACACTATAGGTCGTGGTACAAATTTGGGTCACATTGGATGCATGGTTGAAAAGTTATAAACGCGCCAAAAGCGTGACCGAGTTATACACACACACACAGATACACACACACACAGACGACGGGTTTTATATATATAGACTAGGGGGTTGCCCGTCACAAAATGACGGGTATATAAATGTTCTTTGTTATTTTCTAGTGTCCGCGTTCATGGGCACATGGAATGGTCATGCTTCTCCTTTTTGTTACTGGGTGCGCGTTGGAACACTTTATTTCACTAAACCTGTATTTCTATACACCCAGTCCACATATATGCGCATGCACATATTGAACGAAACAAATTCAGTATATTATTTAAATACTATGCACCAACTGAAACATACTCAATTCAGGAGCCTTCATTCGGGAGCTTGCTGCACATTCTGAACGGACCCCCCTTGGAACCTGTATTCAGCATGCCGCCTAATAATCACCTGAACTGCGCGGCCCGTTTGTATGAACACTTTATTTCAATAAAACTGTATTTTTACCCCCACCCCATCTTTCCAACCCATGTATATGCATGCACATATGGAACGCAACAATCAAAATATTTTACTTTATCTATATATACTAACTGAAACAGGCTCAATTCGGAATCTTACGGCCCTTCCTGCGCTTCGCGCACATTATATGATCTTAAACTGCGTGAGCTTCGCGCACATATCTAGGGAGCTTGCAGCACATTTTAAATGGACCTCCTTTGGATCCTGTATTCAGCATGCAGCATATTGATCACACGCCCTCCACTGCGCGGTCCATTTGTATGAACACTTTATTTCAATATAACTGTATCCCCCCCCACCGTCATCTCCACAACCCAGTATATGCATGCATATATATGGAACGCAACAATCAAGATATTTTACTTAATCTATACTAACTGAAACAGGCTCAATTCGGAACCTTTATTTAGCGGGGGAGGGGCCTGCAGCCCCTTTGTGAGCTTCGCGCACATAAACTGCGTGCGCTTCGCGCATTGTGATCTTTTAAACATTTATTCTTTTATCAGATTTGCACTCAACCGAAAGATTAAAAGAGCATTAATTAGCGTCGGCAGTATTGTTTGCACTGTAGGTCCTATTATTAGGCCTGCCCCGGGAATGTGCTTTTTCTAACTGAGTTCCGACGAATTTACTGAGTTCACGGTACCCACTGGCGGGAGGTCAGACTGTCCATTCGCCACAAAATGACGGGTATATAAATTTTCTTTGTTATTTTCTAGTGTCCGCGTTCATGGACACATGAAATTGTCATGTTTCTCCTTTTTGTTACTGGATGCGCATTGGAACACTTTATTTCACTAAAACTGTATTTCTACACACCCAGTCCACATATATATGCGCAACGAAACAAAATCAGTATATTATTTAAATACTATGCAACAACTGAAACATACTCAATTCAGGAGCCTACATTCGGAAGCTTGCTGCATATTTTGAACGGACCCCCTTTGGAACCTGTATTCAGCATGCCGCCTAATGATCACACGCCTGCACTGCCTGGCCCGTTTGTATGAACACTTTATTTCAATAAAACTGTATTTTTACCCCCACCCCCATCTCCCCGACCCATGTATATGCATGCACATATGGAACGCAACAATCAAAATATTTTACTTTATCTATACTAACTGAAACAGGCTCAATTCGGAATCTTTATTTAGAGGGGAGGGGCCTATGTACAGCCCCTTTCTGCGCTTCGTGCACATTATATGATCTTAAACTGCGTGAGCTTCGCGCACATAAATAGGGAGCTTGCAGCACATTTTAAACGGACCCTGTATTCAGCATGCAGCCTATTGATCACACGCCCTGCACTGCGTGGCCCATTTGTATGAACACTTTATTTCAATAAAACTGTATTTTTGCCCCCACCATCATCTCCCCAACCCACGTATATGATGTACATATATGGAACGCAACAATCGAGATATTTTACTTAATCTATACTGACTGAAACAGGCTCAATTCTGAACCTTTATTTAGCGGGGAATGGGGCCTGCAGCCCCTTTATGAGCTTCGCGCACATTATATGAATTTAAAACGCGGAGTTCACGGTACCCACTGGGTACCGCCTACCCGCGTTTTTCCGGTACTCCTTCGATTCCACACTCAATGCACAACTTTCGTATCAAAGACAGCATTCTTTACTTGTGTTCAAACCCAACTGGCAAATTAAAATACCATATTAGCACCCATTCCCAACGACGAACGTTTGAGTCTTGGCTCTGCAAACCACTACATCCACCCATTCCCAACGACGGTAGAACGTTCGAGTCTTGACTCTACACCCCACTATACATGCACTTCCGCGACAAAATCAACATTCGTTACCTAAATTCACACTGAACCTGAACTGACACATTAATTTCCAACAACGCTTTGGTAGAGCGCATGGAAGTTTCGCCTACAATAGCAAAGCAAGTATTGGTTTGTGTTCGACGTCAATGACGTCATTTCGACAAACGTCATAAGAAATAGTGTCTACTTGAGTGCAAATGCTGCATTTGGGGACCATGTTAGATCTCAGGTTTGCTTTAACCAATCGGCGTGAAATTTGGTGAGTCACCTTTTATGAGACACTACAGGTCGGGATACAAATTTGGGCCACATAGGACGCATGGTTGAAAAGTTATAAACGCGCCAAAAGCGTGACCGAGTTATACACACACAGACAGATACACACACACACAGACGACGGGTTTTATATATATAGATTGTCGGTTAACCCTTTACCCAACAAACCGGCCAAAACCGGCCAAATAAAGCTTCAACAGCCTCAAATATCTTCGGTCTGTCTCAATAGAACCATACAAATACGGATATCATTGGAACCGGCTCCTTGACCACATTGTGATAGTTACAGTTATGCCCTGTGCCAATGCATTCTCTTATATATGCGAGTCGACCATAGGTCGCCTCGCATATATAAGAGAATGCATTGGCCTAAAAAAAATCTTTTTAAACACTTTTTACCATTTTTACTTACATTCTTTAACAATTTTATAATTTTTAATGTGTTAAGCCAATGCATTCTCTTATATATGCGAGGCGACCTATGGTCGACTCGCATATATAAGAGAATGCATTGGCACAGGGCCGTTCTGTTGGGTAAAGTGTTAATTCGAGGATGAGTGTTATTATTATATTGTCGATATACAGTGGGCGACAAACACCCGCTCACCAGAAAACGATTTTATGAAGTTATAACAACATTGCCTTTAAAAAAATGTTTGCAGATTAAAAAATATGTAAGCGCCGCCGGTGATAAATGAAGCTTTTATATGTAGCACCCATGCAGGTAGGTATGTCGGAGACACCGACGAATAGTTTTTTACGTACAAATCTTGACACTCGTTTGCTCGAAATTAGGATATTGGTCGTTGTGCGAAATTAATACGTTTCTCCGTATCGAATTACATTATATGAAAACGCGATCAAATTTTTACTTACGTTCATCCATATTGTACTCATGGATAATTAAATTATATGCCATAATTTCATAAACATAAGCAGAACAACATAAACAGAAACAACAAAAAACTCCAGTTAAAACAGTGTATACTTGGATAATTGCACGATATGCCATAATTTCACAAACATAAACATAACAACAAAACATAAACAGCCACAAACAAAACTCCAGTTAAAACAGTGTATTCGTGGATAATAACATGATATGCCATAATGTCTCAAACATAAACATAACAACATCAACACAAACAACCGAACACTTCAATAAAAACAGACTGTATGTACAATGTGCGATCAGGCGATCAGCCGAACACTTCAACAAAAACAGACTGTATGTACAATGTGCGATCAGGCGATCAGGCACGCGGTCAGTCTGGGTGAACGTCGACTCTATATTTGAAATATAGAGTCTGGAGCTAATGTCGCCAAAACCATTTCTATTCAGCGAAGAGCTTCCCCAAAATGACGTCACGGATTTAAAAAAATACATCGATGATTGACAGGTGTCCCCACGTGTTATTTGTTGTGCTTCGCCGACTCATCAACCCACAGAAGGCCTGTGTCGCGACATAAACTTACAGAAGATAATATTTGTCGTGTGTGCGACTATTCTTTTTCGGGAGATGAACTCGCTGCATCAACGGGAAAGCTGCTCTCGCTAAAAATAAGGTCGTCATCAAAAATGATGCTTTAGAACTATTTAAAAGCATAAAATTAAGTCATTTCCTCGGTGTTTGACTTTCAGATGACTTTTTTACGGCAAATAATTTGATTTGCAAACCATGTTACAATAAAGTAAATCAAATACACGGACATGAGTAAAGTTCTATTTATATTTCTGGGAGGCCAAGTTGGTACCATACGCAGGCCTATCTATCAGGTCCAGCACATCCTTCAAATTAATCGGAATCGTACCGAATATATAATTTCGAAGCCATTTTTTCTGTCTCTGTTGTATTTGCAAGCCTCGAAATCCGCTCTGTTACTATATTTAGAGGTGACATTATGGGAGTCTCCGCCCACTAACACTTGTTTATTAACCCATACCGGTTTCATTGGACGGAAAATAATTTACGCAATCAATCAGATTACGGAATCCCGAGGACTTGGAAATGAGATAGCGATGTTATCCGTCAGACCTAATATTCAATGTTGTAATGAATATTTAGGTATGAGTTTACTCAGACAGGCACGCGGTTGAAACTGAAATGCATTTTGTTCTTAGTGTAGTGCGTCCTTCGATCTAAGGCAAAGACTATTACGAGATATTAAAGATTACGTGTGTGAATTTCGATAATGAGCGATAATGAAACCACTCAAACGATTATGAGAAATAATGATAAAAAATAATTTAAACTGGAAATGTACCAACTCAGCGCAATGGAGCTTTCCACAGAGGCCACACCCACAGCGGTAGTCCCGTCCACTGGTAAAAATACTTTATCCACATAAATATTGTCTGTTACCCGAGATCGACTTCCGAAGTGAACACATCAGCACTTGGTCATATGTTAACTAGCTGAAACAGACTCATGTATATGATTCGTTCAAATTTGATCTTTTAACCAGTTAGATTTTTTTTTAATTATTTAGATTCAATTTTTTTTTAGATTGAACTTTGATCTGCTGTTGAACAAAAACAAAATAAAAATAATTTTTTTTTAATTAAATTTGTTTTATTTTCTTTTTAGATTTTGAGATTGAATCTTGAAAATTTGTTTTAATTTTTTAATTTAAATTTTTTTTTATTTAAGTAAATTTATTTTTTATTTAATTTGAAAATTTTCTTTTTAGATTTTTAGATTGAAACTTCTTGCTAAAAAATTTGAATTTTTTTTTTTTTTTTTTTTTAAATTAATTTGAAAAAAATAAAATAATTTAAAATATAAGTTCGTTATAACATCTGCCGTGGTACCCAGAGGCACCACACCAAATTTGGTTAAAATCGATGCATACAGACCAGAACAGACAGACAGATCACTGAACTCTAATATAATACATTTGTTTTGCCATTAAATGTGAAAATTATGACAAGTGTCATGCTAAACGAAAAACATTGTTATAATCACGGATAAATTTATAACATCATGCCGCAAATATAAATCTCAGTATATTATGATTTGACAACAAAAAAGTTGCTTGAATATAGCCAATTTAACACTGTATGTATGCATGGATATCAAAATTAGGGTGAAGAAAGATGGCGTCGAAAAAATATCCGCAGCCACCGGCCGGCTCGGCATCTGATTGGTCGAATATATTCTAATAAATTGCCATTGGGCGGGACTACGCTGTGGGCGTGGCCTCCGTGGAAAGCTCCATTTGATAAATATTGTTATTTATCCGGACAATATTATTGAGAAAAATTAATTTTGAAACATTAACGAATGACTCCGATGGCAATCAGTTTCAAGACAAAAGCTCCATTATTAACAAAACATACGAACATAATTATTATCGACGCACTAAAGAATTCTTCCACCGATTGTTTAACTGTAAACTCTAACGGAACAGACAGATTCAGCCAAACAACTGGATGGAATGTACACGTGAAGCGTTTGCACAGTGAAGCTAGGGAATTTTTCTCTATATGGGTTAATCAAGGAAGACCTCGATATGGATACATTTATGACACTATGTGTCGAAGACGATCAATATTCAAATCCGCTCTGAGAAAATGCAAATCGAACGTTGAGCAGGTTAAAGCTCATGAACTAGCTAAGAACCTGTGTAGTAACAATGTAAATGCATTTTGGAAATCTGTTTCAAAAGGAGCCAAATGTGGAAACGCAAACTCGATAGGTGCAGCAAATGGCGAGGCTGATACTGCCGAAATGTGGGGCGAACATTTCAGAAACATCTTTTCTAACAATGAGGAATCACTGGACAATAATTGCATAGGTACAAATGACAACAATTTTGGGTCAACGCAAGGCGATGCAATCATAAATGTTACTGAAACTGATGTGATCGATGCCGTAAACAAACTTAAGACTGGTAAATCTGCGGGACCAGATGATATAACGGCTGAGCACTTAAAATTCTGCGACAGCCATATTTTCAAGTGCCTCACCATAATATTCAATGCTATAATCAAACATGGACACCTTCCCCCAAATTTGTGCCCATTTTGAAAAATAAAGCTGGGAATATTGCCGACAAAGACAATTACCGTACAGTAGCGATATCCTGTGTCATATCAAAAGTATTGGAAATTGTGTTATTTAGTAAATGCTCTGAACAATTATATACCACAGACAACCAGTTTGGTTTAAAAAAAGATCATTCAACGGACGGCTGCATATTTGCACTAAAAGAAGCGATACGACATTATAATTCTAAGGACACTCCCGTTTTCGTGTGCTTCTTGGACGCAAGTAAAATGTTTGATCGAGTCAACCATGAAATGCCACTACGTCATCTATAGAGCAGTGTCTAGATCAGTGCCATCAACTATTATTCGGATCCTTAAGGACTTGTTTCTAAATCAGATGTATCATGTTCGCTGGGGACAAACATAATCGACATGCTTCCGGCCCACGAGTGGTGTTAGACAGGGTGGCATAATAAGCCCTTATTTATTTAATGTGTATATCAACGAGATTAGCGAAAGACTGAATACATGTGACGTTGGGTGCATTGTTGGCAGTGTAAACAATCAATCATTTATGTTATGCTGATATGTGTATTATTACACCATCTTTGGAGGGACTACGTCGTTTGTTGAGAATATGTGAACACGAGGTTAAGAAGATTTATTTAACTTATAATATTATAAAAACTGTGGGGATGACTTTTATCCCTAAATCTTTTCATATTCGGTCATTTCCAAAACTATATTTAATGGGCAATGAACTTAAGTTCGTGTCCTCCTATAAGTGTCTCGGACATATACTCAACAACGATTTTTCCGATGATAATGATATTATGCGTCAATATCGGTCTATATGCTCTCGCTCAAATATGCTTATTAGAAAGTTTTACAAATGTTTGCCTAATATGAAAATGTATTTATTTCAAATGTTCGTATCTCCATTATATTGGTCTCATCTTTGAATGAACTATACCAAACGATGTGATAGCAAACTTACTGTTTGTTATAATAATGCATACAGAAAATTTATGGGTTATGAGAGATCATGTAGTGCGAGTGGGATGTTTGTAGGTGACAGAATGTGCTCTCTGACAGTGTTTATTCGAAAGGGTGTGTATGGATTTCGTGTAAGAATTTATAAATCTTTAAACAGTATTTTGAATGCTATTTGTAACTCAGATCTGATCTATCGGTCTAATTTATTCAATCATTGGAATCAACTTCTTTATATTTAATTTGTAATTATATGTTGTATGTATGACTATATATGGGCATATCTTGCCTGAAATAAACACAATACAATGACGATAATCCAGACAAGATTTTACAATTCACGACACGCCTTGTCAATTTGGCATGTCGTCTCCGCCGTGACCACTGCATAATGTACATAAATTACTCATAGCATTATGTCGCCGAAAAAAAGGCAAATTTGAGGCACATCATGTGTGGTTGCTCCACTACGTGTCACGTACGATTAATATAAAACTAGCTAATTTCCTTCTCAGTTATTTGGAATATAATTTACGTTAACTTGAGCACTTGCCATCGTGTTTATGTCAGAATGACAACGGTAACGGTATATATATGCAGTAATGAACTCTACTCTGATAATAACATAATACCGCTTTACAAAAAAAATTATAAAACAAATAAACTTAAAGGATTACATCTGTGTAGTCTTTTATCAACCATTATCGATACCCGCTAACCCAAATGAGCACGTTGCCGAAATTTGTTTGTGGTAGGCCACCTGTAACTGAAGTTATGCCGATTCATGCGATTTAATATTACAATATGGATTATGCAGTCTGAATCGTTAATCTTCCTTCATGTGACGTCACATGACCGACTATTAGCAACACAGTGTCAAACTTGAAAGGCTGAGTGCATGTCGCAGTTGGCTTTTATCTTCTGATTGTTTATACAGAAACGGCTGGTCTCTCGTAACTGAACATTTGTACAGTCTTATTATGTAGTTCCCGTTGACACCATCATTCCAGTCGATGAGTTCAGGACCAGGATGATGAACCAACTAAATCCATGATGGACGTCCCAGAAAACCCATTCGACCCAGTAAAGAATCAAATCAACTAATCATGACTTCCAAATTCAAATCAAATCAATTATATTATTACAAACCCTAATCATGAAGAGAAATTATCGCCAGTCGTTGCCAAAATAAAATTAGTCATAATCATCAGCCTGTTGATGGTGGACTGTAATCGGAAGAAGAAGAAGACTCAAAAGGGCAATAATAATTAATTCAATTAAACAATTAATTATATACAAAAATGGTTGCAATCTGGTCGATGAAAATTAATTAAACGTTTATACCCATAGTAGAACTATATCGTAGTTACTAAATAGTTCCTAGGTCATTCATTTAATTCCAAGTGACTATGGCTCAGAAACAGGCTGACGTCATGACGTAAATGTATGCATAACTACGCGTGACGAACATTCCGTATAGTCACTATAGCGTCGTGTTTGTGTCTCTCGGTGTGGATATACAATCAAAGTAAACAGCGGGGTAGTTGAACAAATCAAAAATAATAATTATGGCATAATTAAAATACACTCATAGTAGCTGATGTGGATGCAGGGCGATGCACATGATGATGATGATGATGATGATGATCGATGATGGTGATGTCGATGATGTCGGTGATGACGAAGTTAAGGCGATGATGACAACGACGATAACGATGACGATACTGATGGATGACGATGACGACGACGCTGACGGCGATGATGGTGATGGTGGTGATGACGATGATGATGATGATGATGATGATTACATAAACAAAGGACCCCCCTTTTTGTACATACGCTGTAAATATGCTAAATAACTATACTTTGTGCATAACAGCACGATGGAGTTATCAATAAAGCATCAGAGACTAAGAGTAAACAATTTTCAGCAGTCGTGGTATTGTGATTTTAATCACCCGCCAAAAGGCTCGTGGTTAAAACCACAATTTCACTCGTTGTGAAAATAAGTATTCTCGTTTACTATGAGTGTATTTGATGATTACGCATGGGTTTGGGGGCATAATGGTAAACATCAAAGGGCTGGCTATTGGCACCTATCATGGCATCATCCTGGCATTACTCTAAGACCGTCCAAGAAGGTTCCAAAGTTCCAAAGTTACGGTTCCAAGAAAGGTCCATATGGTTCCAAGTTTGGCACCGCTTACTGGGAGAATGTTCTAAATATATTTTGGAGGGGGTACAATGGCACCGATACTGCGAGTACACAAAGACCGTCCACGAGAGGTGGGTTTGGCCTCATAATGGTAAGTCCCTATTGGCGTCTATTGGCACCGATCCTGCGAGTGACCAAAGACCGTCCAAGGTCCTTTTAACTTACACCCACCGCGAGTGTCGTGCGTCCCTTTAGAGTGCCTTGTCTCCCTTTAATATTCACACACCGAGATTGCATCACCTCCCGTTAACATGCATTGTAAGCGTTTTGTCTCCCTTTAATATTCACACACCGAGATTGCCTCGTGTCACTTTAACATGCACGCGCCGAGATTGTATCACATCACCTTAATATTCACACTGAGTACCTCGTGTCCCTTTAATATTCACACACTGAGAGTGCCATCTTTAACATCGCGAGCGCAGAGAAGTCGGTGGCCGAGAGGTAGCGTACTGGTATCTCGTGCTATCGGACCGGGGATCGCAACCTGGTCAGGGTATTCTGACAAAAATCAGAACTCGGTCAGATACCAAGTTTGTCAGGCTGAAAAGTCTCATTCGAGATCACTGAATAAAGATCCGAATGCAAAATGCCGACTTCCCCCCATTACAACACTTGTCCAGGTATGTTGTCGTGGGTGCAGTACGCTGTCCGATCGGGCGCGGACATTAATGGCTGACCCGTGTACACGCCTCGGTGTGTGCACGTTAAAGAACGCTACTGGAGTCACCACAGGGTTATAAAGTTACTTGGCCGTGATAGCACCTGGACCTTCACATAATCCTCAGCACATTGAGGGCGATGGAGTATCAAGTAGATAGATAGATAGCGCATTTTCTCCCAACCCCTACACACTTTAGCACAGGCAGCCCGTGTGAGATAGCTGGGTGAGATTTCCCTGTCTCACATAACACGTGACCTGCTATCTCACACTACCCACGTGACTACTTCACCTATATAATTAATAGCCGGAACTATTTTTATGTGAGCCGTCTGCATTTGTCAACAAAACAATGGCAACAAACCAAAACAATTCTCGTTTCGAATCAATAAACACAGAAGAATTCGTAGAAGCGATGGAAAATAAAAACACGCTGAGGAAGACATCTTCTCATCTGAAATTACTGTATCAGTTTTTTATTGAAAGACACGATGAACATCGCAAAATTCAGGATATTCCCCAGGTAGAATTGAACAAATATCTCGCATAGTTCGTAATAAATGTCCGAAAAGCTGACGGCACGGAATATGAGCCAAGCTACTTGCGTGGAATGATCGGAACTTCGGAAGCTTCGATCGTCAACTGAAACGCCACAGGTATGGTTCACAAATTATGTCATCGGAAAGTTATGCCTTTTTCGATACCAGAGAAGCCCTCCGTGTGAAGCAGAGAGATCTGAGATCGCAAGGAAAGGGTTCAAAACCAAAAAAAGCAGATCCGCTTACAGATGATGATATAGACATGTTGTATTCAAGTGGGCAGCTGGGAAAATCTTCTCCAACCTCTATTCTGAATATGATGTGGTTTCAGAACACATTGCATTTTGGTATCCGATGGGGCTCCGAAGAATACCGGCGTATATGTTGGGGTGACATTTCCCTTAAAATGGATACTGAGGCAAATTTACTATATCTGGAATATCGAGAAAGAACAACAAAAACCAGGACGGGTGACGAGTCGGAGTGACGACATAAATGATACCCGGATTTGTCCTCTTATGATGTATGAAACACCAGCAAACAAGGATCGGTGCCCCATAGAAATGTATCTTCTCTTTGAATCAATGAGACCAACAAACTACAGTCAAAATGATGACCGGTTCTACGTGGCAGTGGTTACAAATAATCAATTCCCCGCTGAAAAGGATAGATGGTTCTTGAAAGGTTCAGTAGGAAAAAACAAACTCGAGGGAATAATGAACAAGATGGAAATACAAGCTGACTTACCTGGTGCGAAAACGGATGAACAAAATATCAGTAATTCCAGTGTCAGAAAAACACTCGTCCAGAAAATGTCCGACAACAATGTCCCTGATTCCCTGAAAGTCTACGTTACAGGGCATAAAAACACAGATTCCCTGAATAACTACAGGCAGCTTAACACAACACAGAAAAGAGCGATATCTGGTATATTATCCAGCAATAAGAATCAAAGCAACAGTTTGGTGCCAACATTTCCTCTTCCTGCTCCTTCGAACATTTATCCAGTTCCACAGATCATTGGAAACACACATTCAACTATTTGCACACAAGAAACCTCCAACAAAAGTTTATTAGCTGGCGCGGAGTTGAACAAATGCACAATAAACATATACACGTGTGACCATTCTCAACCGAAGAGAAGGCGAATTCTTCAAATTGAATCAGAAAGTGAATGAACTTTTCAAGTGTAAAATCAAAACAAAGATGACGCTTCACGCCGTAACATGCCAAATCCCAGATGTACGGTTTAAGTTTTGTTGAACGGCTATAAAACAAAACATCACAACGATGCTCCTGGTGTGGGAGAAAAATGATCCATCATGACCCGGGGTTTGGGAATGGAAAAATCTCACCCTCGGGGCCAGATATTTGGACCGGACACTCGGCAAGCCTCGTGTCCGGCCCAAATATCTGGCCCCTCGGGTGAGATTTTTCCACCCCACACCCGGGTCATGATGGATAATATTAGTCTCACTTTAATATTCAGGGCTGAAGCTATCCCATCGTTCATCGAGGTCATCACGTGATATACATAATCTGACAGTAGATAACGTAATACACATATGACGTACGTACACTATACACCTATTGCGAACGTACACCGAGATTGCATCACCTCCCTTTAATATTCACCTACGTGTGTGCCTCTCGTCTCTCTAACATTCACAAACAGTGCATTGTCTCACTTTAACGTAATATGAATTATTACAACCCGTTAGAAACATAATTCAGGACGAGGCTCACCATCGTTCATCGCGAGTGCATTGTCTCCCTTTAATATTCAGGCGTAACTGTCAGAGACGCGCTGTTTACCTTTCAATCACAATATGTTGATACCTATTCGAATGACTGGGTAAATTGGCCTGTTCTTAATTACCCTAATAATTTGTACTCTGGTAGGGGTGTACGGGCTTTTGCTTAGGTCCGGATATGGTAAACGTAAAGAGGGTTATTTGTTACTGTTATCCTGATATGGAAATAATAAAGAGCGTTTATATCAATTTTGTGTGATTAACCGATAGAATTGCGCTGCGTTATGTAAACAGAAGCACAACTTCTGTAGCATGCGCAGTCTCTTGTTTAAGCACACCAGCGTACGTCTTGACAACACTATACTATTTATGCGCTGATTATGTCTGACCAATGAGCGGAACTATATATATTACGGTGTTCCTTCTGTTGATGGCGATTTGAACAAATATAAATATTTCTGCAACGAACTCCATCCGTGCCTTTAATGTATACTTACGTTTGGCACCCGTAGGGAGCTTGTGAGTGAATCATTATGCAAACATATAGCACTTAAGCTGAACCATTATACACACCTATAGTACTTCAACTGAACCATTATGTAAAATGTGAACCGTTGACGGACGGTGTTTGAGTACTCGCAGAATATGTCTTTCAGTACTCACAGTATCGGTGCCATTGGCGATTTATAATTTTGAGTCCTCATAACTTCGGAACCGTAAATTTGAATGTTCTTGGACGGTCTTTGAGCACTTCAAGTGTCGGTGCCATTGCAGGTTTATCATTTTAAAGTCCTCATAGCTTCAAAACCGTAAATTTGAATGTACTTGGATGGTCTTTGAGCACTTCCATGATCGGTGCCATTCTAAACCCCCCCCCCCATTCATAGCTTCGGAACCGTAAATTTGAATGTTCTTGGACGTTCTTTGAGCACTCGCAGGATCGGTGCCTTTGCCGATATATCATTTTAGAGTCCACTTAACTTCGTAACCGTAACTTTGAATGGTCTTGGAGGGTCTTTGAGCACTCGCAGGATCGGTGCCAATAGACGCCAATAGGGACTTACCGGTCCCTTATGAGGCCAAACCCACCTCTCGTGGACGGTCTTTGGGTACTCGCAGTATCGGTGCCATTGTACCCCCTCCCAAAATATATTTAAAACATTCTCCCAGTAAGCGGTGCCAAACTTGGAGTCTTGGAACCATATGGACCTTTCTTGGAAGCGTAACTTTGGAACTTTCTTGGACGGTCTTAGAGTAATGCCAGGATGATGCCATGATAGGTGCCAATAGCCAGCCCTTTGATGTTTACTGTTATGCCCCCAAACATATATTTTCATGTTCTTGATAATGGTGATTTTGCAGACCTTTATTTGGTTTAGTACGAAGCTTTGAGTCCCTTTAACGCACAAACACAACAAACCAACCCTGTAATTCGCACAGGTGTACTTACAGGTAAACAAATATCACACCTGAGAACAATGATATCGAGTACTTTATAAATGGATTAATGCCCAATTCAGCCACAATGTTTGACGCAGATGTTTTAAACTCTCAAGGGACTTTGTATTTTATAACTTCTTCCAGGTTCGCAAGGATTCAATTTGTTATTCAGAAACACTATGCGTATATTTTGTTTATGCCACGATTACAATGCGATGGATAAACACTTTTTCGTTCAAATTGTATGGAGAAAGTTTAATCTACTCTGCGAAGTTTATGCCACGATCTTCACAATGCGATGGATAAACACTTTTCCGTTCAAATTGTATGGAGAAAGTTTAATCCACTATGCGAAGTTTAATCAACAGTAAGCACGTTTAATCAACAGGTGGGAGAGGGGGGTACCCATAAGTGAGTCAGGACTTGTCATCCAATCCCATTGTCTGTATAAACAATGTTTGTGTCATATATAATGTGTTACATAAATTAGACAAATAAATATGTTTAAACTAACAGGTGGCTTTATTTTATAGTAAGATAGGCGATCGTGGTATAAAATTATATATTGTACAGGAACAGCATGGCCATGGTTGGTAGTCTTACTGCTGCCCCTTAGTATAGCTGAATAGGTCATTGTCGCATGATTTCTGTCAAAAAGACACCCATGATCTCTTAAACTGTCAAAAAGACACACAGGATCTCGTAAACTGTCAAAAAGACACCAGGATCTCAAGGTCTCGCCAAACAACGGGAATTTTGTTTAGTCGTCTGCTATTAATATTATGATAATTATTTGTTTGTGATCTGAGTGAAATATCAACGAAATTTAATTCGGCTTTGAGTCTGACGTATACAGCGCAATTCCGCATCCTTGATAGTTGGACCAATATTAATAGCAGACGACTAAACAAAATTCCCGTTGTTTGGTGAGATATGAGATCCTGGGTGTCTTTTTGACAGTTTAAGAGATCCTGTGTGTCTTTTTGACAGTTTAAGAGATCCTGGGTGTCTTTTTGCCAGAAACCATGCGACAATGACATATTCAGCCTTAGTATACCTAAGGATAATTATATAGATGGCGGCATGAATATATCTGCTCGAATGCAGTATACAATCTGTACCAGACTTTAGCAAACGGCAGCAGTTAACCCTTTACCCAACAAACCGGCCAAAACCGGCCAAATAAAGCTTCAACAGCCTAAAATATCTTCGGTCTGTCTCAATAGAACCATACAAATATGGATATCATTGGAACCGGCTCCTTGACCACATTGTGATAGTTATACAGATATGCCCTGTGCCAATGCATTTTTTTTTAACACTTTTTACCATTTTTTCTTACATTCTTTAACAATTTTATAATTTTTAATGTGTTAAGCCAATGCATTCTCTTATATATGCGAGGCGACCTATGGTCGACTCGCATATATAAGAGAATGCATTGGCACAATGCCGTTCTGTTGGGTAAAGGGTTAAGGAAACAAATAACTAGAGTTTCTACAGTTTAGTTTCTACAGTTTTACAGTTTAGGGCTATGTAAATATAAATCGATTAACGACAAATTCCGCCACACTGTTTGACGCAGTTCAAATGTTATAAACTCTCAAGGGACTTTGTCTAATGTCGTATTTTATAACTTCTTCCGGGTTCGCAATTTGATTCCTTGTCTTAATTTACTGAATGGATAATTTAGTCGTTCCTTTTCTGAGTTTTTGTTGTGTGTTTAAAACATCGCGATTTCTTTGTGCCGCTTTAGATATCGTGCTTTCTGTTTATCGCTTTAAATATCGCGCTTTCATTGTATCGCTTTGTTCTCGTTTCGATGCGTATGTACGTCGTCCTTCTTTGTTGTTATTTGGTGGATAACGGAGACAGAATCCCTAGAATGAAAAACAACCATAATGGAGTGTTATTTTAACCCTGTGCCAATGCATACTCTTATATATGCGAGTCGACCATAGGTCGCCTCGCATATATAAGAGAATGCATTGGCCTAACAAATTTTATATTATTTTTTATAATTGTTCATTTTATAATTTTTTCTCACATTTGTTATCAATTTTTATCATTTTTTTTTTAACATTCTTCAACAATTTTTATAAATTTTTTTATACATTCTTTAACAATTTCATCATTTTTATAATTTATTCTTAAATTTGTTAGGCCAATACATATAGAATATGTAGCTAGTGTCGTCGCTTAAAATGTTTATGTCCGTGAGGGGGATTTGAGCATCTATTGGGCGAGGCTCTGCATGCATTTTGTGCGGTAAATCTGTCATTTTCCTCAGTTTTACATTCGTTACTTCGATGACGCCCTTACATTTATTAGGTCAAGCAAACCAATTAGCATTCATGACGTGGGAAAACCGGAGTGCAGCTTAGAGCGAAATAGTTCGTTGGCATTTTTACATTTATTATAAGCAGCCTTGTTCTGATGATTTACAGATGCTTTAGAGCTAAAACATATATCATTTTACTAATTATTTAAATGAATTATACACGATAAAAACGTTCTGAAATCACAATGACGTCATTAATGCCGATTGACGTCCCTAGTTACCTGCACAATTTGCATATCAAATTACGTCATAAACGTAGTACTAACCTAATAAAGCTACGTTGACCTAATAAAGCTACATTGACGTAATAAACGTAACGTTTATTAGGCAGGCTTTATATAGTCAATAGACGCAGTGAGCGGTGGATAAATAAGAGTATACTCTTGTATGCATTGGCACACTCCTTGGTGGAACCCCCAGACGCTCTGGTGACTGTTGTCTGCTTGGGTCTCTGTGGGGATCCATACAGGGGTTTTACATATGGTTATTCTGAGAATCGTTTACAGGTGGATAACGGAGACAGCATCCCCGGAATGAATAGCAACCTTACTTGGTTATTATTCATCATAGTGTTACCGCCCATTGATAGGGACCTTACTTGGTTATTATATCGGTACATAAAGTTAGTACAACAATACACGCATTACAATTACATTCGACAAGACGCGGACAGACTTTAAACTATTTCTTCATCCATTATGGCTATTGGTTTTGTGAAACCTATTCTGAAAATCCTCAATTCATGCTATCGTGGAGAAACTATACCAATTCGACGTCTTAATCTTTTGTTATGAATGATGCCACAAATCTACGGTAATAATAACGATATACAGACAGATCGATGTGGACTTTCTATGTATGCACACCATTTCTGATAATATACATTCTCGCTCAGTTTAGGTATTATTTATTTTACCATTATCTTTTTCTGGCGGAATTTATACAATGAACACTATCAGCATAATTCAAAGGAGGAAGTACGATTTAGCTCATTCAAATGTACCGTTCTATCTTATTCAAATATTTCTTAATCCATTGAGGCAATAGGGGTTTGTGCATCATTCTGAGAATCCGTTTTAAAGGTAGACAGAACATAAAATAGCCGCGTCTTGATCGAACACTAATATACGGACTTTCTGTGGATGTCCTTCTTCTGAGAACATACATTCTTATTTGTATCTATAGGAATTGTTTTAACCACCATTATCTTTCTCTTTGGGAATATTCCAATGAAGAATATCAATACAATTCAAATGAGGAAGTAAATATACGCCTCAGCGTGATACAACTCATATGAGGAAGTAAATATACGCCTCAGCGTGATACAACTCAAACGAGGAAGTAAATATACACCTCAGCTTATTACAACTCAAATGAGGAAGTAAATATACACCTCAGCTTAATCAGATACCGGGGTATGATTTCCGTCCGATCTAAAACGTTTTGGGACACCCGTTAATTACGTTGTGTGATTTTCGCAGTTTTTGGACAAGGAGCAGGTATATTCAACAAGCAACAATCCGTGAGCACAAATAGATACTGGACCTCAACAACAATGACAGCTCTGATTGCAAAGTTATTCACTAAACATTATAGTAGCTACATTAACCCTTTACCCAACAGGAGGGCCCTGTGCCAATGCATTCTCTTATATATGCGAGTCGACCATAGGTCGCCTCGCATAAATAAGAGAATGCATTGGCTTAACACATTAAAAATTATAAAATTGTTAAAGGGGTACTGTACCCAAGATGTTATTGTTGGTTTCTATAATCCCCGAGTCGGAGAATAAGGTAACAACTTTTCCATTTTTTGAAAGTCTGTTGAGTACGAAGTATTGTTACGGATGGCAAATTTACCGGAATGCAAAAATACAAATTGTCGTTGTCGAGTAATTTTTGTACAGTTTTCAACCAAATGAATCAAATAAACATTATATTATATGCTTAGCAGTCCCATATACTCATTTAAGTTAGTGTATGGTCACTAGTCAATGAGTGGCTTGGGTTTTCTCCCCGTATAAGCATAATGTTTCAAACGATCGTGTGTGCAATTGTTTTATTAATCCAGTATCCCTCAATTATAATTTGATTACGTTTTGTACACGGAAATTCCAATTTTAAGAGACGCCATTTTATGGCTGGAGCCATAAAATCAATTTATATTAAATTATTAACTTTTAAATTATTAAATTTTAAGATAGCCTATTAACCTGAGCGTTTACAGAATACATCTTCGACTCAAATTACTTATATTTCTATATAGTATCGATAATAGATCGTTGTTATCACCGGGAATTTATTGAAAATGGCGTACAGTACCCCTTTAAAGAATGTAAGAAAAAATGGTAAAAAGTGTTAAAAAAAGTTTTTTTTTAGGCCAATGCATTCTCTTATATATGCGAGGCGACCTATGGTCGACTCGCATATATAAGAGAATGCATTGGCACAGACCGAAGATATTTTAGGCTGTTGAAGCTTTATTTGGCCGGTTTTGGCCGGTTTGTTGGGTAAAGGATTAATATATGCGAGCATCGCGTGCATATAAAATGAATACATTATTATTTGGCCTAACAATATTTACATTGACCATGTAAACCAGTGCATTCTCTTATATATGCTAGGCTCCCTATGGGAGACTCGAATATATACGAGAATGCACAGGCACAGGATCTTTAAAGCTGCACCAGTGCATCCCCCGTCATGAAATGGTTAAGATGAAAGTACCTTATTCAAATGTACTTTTACCTCACCGAAGTATAAACTGAGACAATTTTTGTTGCCGAATTTTGCGTTTTAGATATGTCCTGATTGCCCGAACCAACCGTCCGCTAATACCCAGAATCGTAGTAACTTGATCTTTTTTTTGCATCACTGATCACTGCACTGAATAGAAGAATATTTCATCAGGTTTGCTTCAGGAACCAGTCTATTCAGTTCCCATCTACATTTCAATGTTAACATCCATGACAAAATTCATGATGATCCGACCAAAGGTACGACCTGTAGCCCGTGCCAAAGAGTAAAATCCAAGATGGATGGTGGCGGCTACAACAAGAAACGTAAACGTTAACAAACAGACACAAGAATCACAACAAAAACGAGAGACAGACGACAGTTTATAACTTTAGATGGCATTATTCATTAACTAAGCATTATAGTATTATTACGATGAAAATATATTATTCAAATTTATTTTATTATCCACGAAGTACAAACTAAGGCAGCATTACACGATTTAACTGGTTGTAGCGGCTGACAATTTAAAAATAAGTATCTGGGGGGGGGGGGGGTCATAACAGCCAGTGTGGCCTGAGGGACATTACTGGTTTAAAAGTTTAATAATTTTTCTAAACTGGGAAAGTTCACAAAACAAGTGAAAAATTTGGATACGTTACACGATTTTCGTATTCAGTGAAGGCCAACTATTTGGTTTAGAAAAATAGCCCGATATATCTCCCCTGAATTCTGTCATCTGGGCTTGCAAGAATTTTTTTTATAGTGATGCGATACCTTTTTTTTTCTATTTCAACTATTTTCAGTTCTGACATAGCTCTATTTGGTGGAAGAAGCTTACTTACTGATATTCTCTCTGTCATGGTCTGTTTTTGTGTTGAACATGGTAAATTTGGGTAATTTTAAGCGTTTTGTGTGTGCAAACCAAGTGGCATAACTCTTGACAAATTGTACGAAGAAGCTGAAGTACGGACATTTGATTACACATAACATTTCTCTCGAAAATAAAATATGCTTCATGTGACCTATACCAAAGAAAATGGCTAAGCATAGATTTGGAGTACAGTACCCCTCCCAGGTTGGCCAAAATTACTGGTTATTCCAGGGGGGGGGGGGTCTGCAAAAAAATTCCGTATATAGGGCCGGGGTGGGTGGGTGGTCCAGAGGCGGAAAAAATGGTGCTTGTAATTTTTTTCCAAAATGAGTTTTTTTCAAACAATTTACAAGTACTGATCATGTAATGTTGTTTGTAAGCATGTTAGTACCATGCTTGTTGGTATAGGCAGCTAAAGTGACTCTTTAGACTCAGATTTAGCAACATTCTGGATTTCACAGTATCCCGGACCACTTCACAGTGGACCACCGTATTTGCGTTCAGGAAACTTATGATCAACGGAAGAAATATTTAGTAACAAAATTAATATATTACCCAGTTGTATTATCTGAATAAAAGTAATAAAACCAAAAAAATATATCACAAATTGGATACTACATGGTGAATACTCAATGATGACTACTAGTAGATATCATGAACCTGATTGTTGCATAACATGAAATTGAAAAGGGTATCTCATAAATTGAAATAAAATGTCTGAAATACTGTCTTGTTCTGACATGTAATCAAATTCATTCCTTCTGGTTATTTCTCATCTTGAATGATTGCTAGTAATGTTAATTTGCAACAATTATCCAAATAAAACTGAATTGGTTATGATGAATGACATTGCTGTTTAGTGCTCAGACAATCCCAATTGAAGGTGACGCTATTCTCATTGAATTTCCGAACTTTATCTGGGAGCTTTAATGCTCAACAAGACGAAACTAAAATACTAATTGTATACTGTTATCACTTACAAATAGATGAACTGAAATACTGTGATGCATTCAGATGCATTGAGAAATGACATTCAATTCTTCATTCTGGTATATCACCATACCAAACCACATCAAAATTTGACAACCGACACTTAACTTATATTGCAAAAACTTTGTATGGACTGAATTTCATAAAGTCTAACAGGGCCCATAACTCTGGTAGGCATTGGTGGTCACAACCCGCGATATTATGCATATTCGTCCCCCATTTCTGGTCCGTCACCATGCCATAGGGCAGCAAATATGACAACTGACTCTTGAGTTAAAATTCAAAATGTTTGTACGGACAGACGGCTCGAGACATCAACTATATACCCGCCGACTAATATCGGGCAGTATAATAACCATATATCTATGTGTATACCTAACCAAAAAACAATTTCCCTCCCCACCCCATCCCGTTGGATAAGACTAAAGAGTTCATGCACATATAATTGTGGAACCCCTGACCTGTTTACCACTATTTACACTGGCCAGTGTTCTCTGTCAGACACACTCGATATATTAAGGCTATAATGGGGTCTAGGGCAATTTGTGACATATTGTGTACCTATATACACAATGCTTAATTAATATTGTTGTTAGATACTGAAAACACCAGGAAACACATGGAAATACAGTATATTTTTCGTTTTTCTGACCAATTAGTAAGGCAGTTAACACAGTTATTGAAGAACGGCTAAAAAAAACCCTCTGAAATGCTGATAAAAACATGAGAAACGGGGGGGTGGGTCCCCAAAATTTTGGAGGAAAAAAATATTTTTTTTGCAAAAATGGGGTGGTGGGTCCATCGAGGTCGGAAAAAAACTTTTTGGGCCCTATTTCAGGGGGGGGGGGGGTGAACAAAATAATTCCGGCACGTATGCCGGGGTGGGTGGGTGGTCAAAGCCACCAACAAGCAATTTTTTCCGCAACTAAGAAAAATAATTCCTGCTTGTTTTTTAGTGTTTTGGCAATGAGTTTGGCTTCAAAACCACTTTGAATGAGAGAAATAATGTAATTCTAACTGGTAAACTGACTGCAGGCAGTTATCGTGTTGTATTTTGTTGCAAATTTTGAAATCCAAGATGGCCGCTGGCGGCCATGTTTTTTTGGCCGAATGACTTCAAAATGACTCATTCCTATTTACATGTCCATGTTAACATCCATGATAAATAGTATGCACAGAAGTTCATATACAGCTGTTTACAGTGAATTTCCCCCCGCAAATCCCTGTTTTAGTGTTAAAAGGGGGGGGGGGGTGTCAAAAAATGGTCAGAAAAAACTGCCGAAAACGGAAAAAAATTTGGCGGTGGGGGTGGGTGGGTACAAAAAATGATCGAAAGGGAAAAAATGCCATACGTGCCTGAATTTTTTTTCCGACCCCCCCCCTGGTTTTTCTATATTTCTACCTATGCCAGTTCTTACCGGCTGCTCCGAATTTCGCACATTATAGACTGGTTCTTTCCCTGATTGAACACACCACCAGGTTCGTTGCAACATTACGCTTTTTGCGTCACTGAGAACCACAAGTATATCGACGATATGTACAAACATCCGTTTCTTTGGTTACAATTGACGTCATCATATTGATCATATTTCCCTGTATACCCCACACTTCTATTGAGGAAATATCCCAGTGAACAATAATGATACAACCGTCCGTCTGATCTAAAACGCTCTGAGAACAACGGCGGCTACTGTTTGTTTCTGATTTAAAAAATATTCTACAGACACGGACAAGACATTCATGCTGCAACGTATGTTATTCGACGAAGCTCCGCCCCTTATGATTCTGCAGACACGGACAAAACAATGCTAATTCGTGCACCAACGTAATGTTATTCGACGAAGCTCCACCCCTTATGAAACTTTCTAATCGAAAACCCAATGTTACAGACATAACTTTCACAATGTGTAAATTATTTGATCGGTGTTAACTGTATAATAACTACGTAATATTCGCTTATAGATATAAGAAATGTTAAATTCATGGACAGTTCATTGGATATTGAAGTCCACTTTATGCTATCTGTTTTGACTGACTGTCGCTGAATTAAATTCAAACCAATTACTTAATCACAATACGTGTACATGGACATACAAACAACATGATGGAGTCGCACTTATTGAAATTATCAGTTTTCTGGATTTGTGTTGTTGGCGTTTTGAGACCTTCACTTCAGTTTGATGACACCGCGAGCCATCGTAATTTACACACCAAGACAATCTTTGTGAAGAAAAATGGAATTAATTTTAACAACACCGAAGTGTCTGTGTTCGAAAGCAGAAGCATGATTGAATGCGTGTCCGGTTGCCTAGGAGATGACGATTGCGGAAGCGTATTCTTCGATAAAGCTATGATACAGTGTATCCATGTCAAACCAGAAGACAGCACCATCGTGTCTGGAATCACCAGACGGGGGCCCAAGGACGATGGTGTCATACGATATACCGTAGTCAAGAAGGTAATTATGTTAGGTATATATAACCGTAGTCAAGAAGGTAATTATGTTAGGTATATATAACCGTAGTCAAGAAGGTAATTATGTTAGGTATATATAACCGTAGTCAAGAAGGTAATTATGTTAGGTATATATAACCGTAGTCAAGAAGGTAATTATGTTAGGTATATATAACCGTAGTCAAGAAGGTAATTATGTTAGGTATATATAACCGTAGTCAAGAAGGTAATTATGTTAGGTATATATAACCGTAGTCAAGAAGGTAATTATGTTAGGTATATATAACCGTAGTCAAGAAGGTAATTATGTTAGGTATATATAACCGTAGTCAAGAAGGTAATTATGTTAGGTATATATAACCGTAGTCAAGAAGGTAATTATGTTAGGTATATATAACCGTAGTCAAGAAGGTAATTATGTTAGGTATATATAACCGTAGTCAAGAAGGTAATTATGTTAGGTATATATAACCGTAGTCAAGAAGGTAATTATGTTAGGCATATATAACCGTAGTCAAGAAGGTAATTATGTTAGGTATATATAACCGTAGTCAAGAAGGTAATTATGTTAGGTATATATAACCGTAGTCAAGAAGGTAATTATGTTAGGTATATATAACCGTAGTCAAGAAGGTAATTATGTTAGGTATATATAACCGTAGTCAAGAAGGTAATTATGTTAGGTATATATAACCGTAGTCAAGAAGGTAATTATGTTAGGTATATATAACCGTAGTCAAGAAGGTAATTATGTTAGGTATATATAACCGTAGTCAAGAAGGTAATTATGTTAGGCATATATAACCGTAGTCAAGAAGGTAATTATGTTAGGTATATATAACCGTAGTCAAGAAGGTAATTATGTTAGGTATATATAACCGTAGTCAAGAAGGTAATTATGTTAGGTATATATGCGCCACCAAACGCAGCGGGGTTTAATGATGAGGAGGGTAAAATATACGCCTCAACATTCACTATCAAGAAAACCATGATCAGAAATGGTAACGCCCTCAAGATCATATTATTAGCCATACATATAAATTACAAGAAATCCATAGTCAGAAATGGTAACGCCAGCAAGATCATATTATTACCCATAAATATCAATTATAATATAAACTATATTGGTTACATGAATACACCTCAGAATTCCGTTAAAACAACTAATCCTGCAAATTATTACAAAAAATACGGCGTATTACTGCAGGTTTCTCATTCACCATACCAGAAAGCTTCTAAATGCGGACAAAATCGGAGGTACATGTATTGTGTTCTCGCCAAGAGTGCATAATTTAAGTTTAATTTAAGATAGTTTAAATTAATGACATAAAACGTCCACACGAGACCGATGTCAAAATAACAAATATATATAACAATGTCAACAATGATTCAACATAATACATATATGTACTGTAATAACTATTTCATTATTATATCAGTAGAATTTGACCTTTCTTTGAAAAATGTCAATGGTTGGAAAGTATACTTCGGAAATCTTTTTAAAATGGGTATTCATCGGGATCCCATTTTCGAAGCTCATGTGGAAGATACTGTCAGAAACTTCGGGGTCCCCAATGAACATGTAGGGGAAACATATGTTGATTTTTCCTATCCTGTTTCGGACGGTGAAGTTCGTGCTTCCATCCAAAAACTTAAGAAACACAAGGCCGGTGGTCTCACACGGGTAGTTAACGAACACCTAATACACGGTCCGACCAAGCTTTATTATATACTCGGGAAACTATTCTCTTCAATGTTAGACCATAAGTTTATACACATGCATATGAAGGTCGGAGTAATAGTCCCAGTTTATAAAGGCGATCCAAAGCCTATTGACAACCCAGTTAGTTACAGGGCAGTTACTTTGTTACCAGTTATTTATAAGCTCTTTGAATCAGTTATTCTGGAAAGGTTGTTACAATCAAAACTATTCTCAAAATTTCCAAACTACCTTCAAAATGGCTTCCCGAAGGGTATCGGGTGTAGTGTTACTTCTTTTCGTTTACAGGAAAGTGTTGAATTCGGATACAGCAATAACTCTACGGTATACGCCGCCTTTCTAGATTCACAAAAGGCGTTTGATCGTGTGTGGCACGATGGTTTAATATATAAGTTACATGGAAAAGGTATCAGTGGACGTATACTGAGAGTTATTGCTAGCATGTATACTGACATCAAGAGTGTAGTAAGGTGCTATAATATTCACTCTGATCAATTCTATGTAGATCAAGGAACCAGGCAAGGGGGAATCATGTCACCTTTCCTGTACTTGCTCAACATCGACGATCTCCTTAATACGCTCTCTGAAGCACCAGAAAGTCTTCACGTAGACTCTGTATCATGTGCATGTCCCACAACTGTCGATGATGTATGCTTATTGTCATTTTCCGATGGAGGCTTAAAGAAGCTCCTCACCATATGCCACAACTACAGCATCACCTGGAAATTTGAGTATTCGGTTACAAAAAGCCAAGTAGTAGTCTTTGATCACAGACGAACTCACAAGAATAAATGTATCAACACAATGTGGAACCTTGGTGAGAATAACTTAGTAGAAGTGGAGAGTGTAGTGCACCTCGGAATACCACAAAGCCGCAAATCAGATCGTAAAACGAACATTGATTGGTCATGTGAGATAATGCGGAAAACATTTTTCGGTGCATGCAGGTCATTTACCACGAAACGCCTTTCGCTGACCATATTTAAACACGTGGTTCTCCCGAAAGCACTATACGGCTGTGCATCAAAACAATTCAAGGGGTACCGACAAGGACGAGCACAGAAATCGTATTGTCAACCCGCTCAGACTTGAAATTGAAAAGAAAAAGCTTTTATTCATGGGCACTTTAATAAATTTACCATGCAACCACCGTGTCGCTCTCCGCATTTTCATATTCAATCTACACGGTTATACAAGAAAACTAAGATGCATGCATCAGGTCGGCCGTGAACTATCTACCATAGAATTGTTGTAGCTATCGATTATACATTTTGGAACACCTGTCTGTATGCATGTGTGTATGCATGAATGCATGTGTGTATGTGCTATAGACTCTAACACTGCTCGACTGATCCGACTCGGATTTGGTATTTAACGTGTCAACTTGACCTCGCTCATAGGCATGTTTCTGGACCTTGACCGATCCGACTAAAAATTTGTGTGTAGGACTACTTCGATCCCGGGAGCAATATGGACGGGTCCAATTTCACGTGGGACCATGTTCTCGAACGTGCTGGTATAGGCATGTTTCTGGACCAATTGAACAATAGTTTGGCCAGATGCTATATATACTGGGTACTGTCCAGATGGAGGTGATCACAAAAAAATCCCTAAATAGCCTGAACGAAGTCGAGTACATCAGCTAGTTTAATATATATATTGGACATTTGTCTGTCTGTTTGTCTGTTAGCTACATGTATGGCCGGGAAAACTGCCGGACAGATTTGACGAAATTTGATACCTAGGGAAAATTATTTCCAGGGAGTATTTTGGACGGGTCAAATCTTGATCCCGACCTAACTTTGACATTCAAAAAGATCAATTCAAGGTCAAATCTGGTAAAACGGAAGTATTTCAACGAAATTTAATACCTACTGTTACTTTTGTCCCAGGAGTGTTTCGGGTGGGTCAAATCATGACCCTGACCTGATCTTGACATTCAAAATTGTCAATTCAAGGTCAAATCGGGTAAAGCCGGGCGGATATCGACGGGTACTTTTGTCGTGACTTTTGTCCGGGGAGTGTTTGGACGGGTCAAATCGTGACCCGACATGACGTTCACCTTTAAAATGGTCAATTCAAGGTTAAATCGCGCAATTCTCCGAAAATCAGAGGGGAACATCCCGGACGAAGTCGGGTCCACCAGCTACTATTATATATTTCTAGATTTAGTTACAAACTAAATACCTGTATATTGTACAAAGAAATGTTTGACAAATATATCTGTATCAATATTACCATACGGGCCATTAAAATAGATACGACGAAACAAATTTTGAAGGGTGCATGTATCAGGTAAATTTTTATATTTCAAATGATGACAGGAATGCGGAAAGTTGAAGTACCTACGTAATACTGGCTATCCGAATGAAGAGATATACATGTATATAAAAACCAAAATAGAAGATGACTGCTGGCGACAATGTTTTCCAAAAAAATTCAAACCATTCGATAGCTCCCATCTAGTTGTCAGCCCGAAGATCAATATGAAGTTTGGTGACTATCAGATGAGGGATATGTCTGTACAGTTGCGAAACAATTCAGTCATGCAAAAGAGGATCAAACAGTAAGATACCAAATTGCTGCCTGTGGTAATGTTTTTTAACGAAATTAGGGAAAATTACATTACTCTCACCCTGGTTATCCAGAAGATCATTGTGGAATCATTGACGGACAAGGGGTGTCGTCTGTAGGATCAACCAAATTATTTAGCCATAAAAATAGTAAAATTCAAGATCACCACTGGCAGTGATGTCTCCACAAGGACAGTTTGAGAACAAAATATGGCTCACATCTAGCGGTTACCCAAAATATCCACATGAGAAACAGTTCTCCAATAAAAGCTGGCTGCAGGGTGCGCCAGTTGATTCAAATTCGAAATTTAGCAGGGTGTACTGCTTGTGGCCATGTTTTCCCCGCAAATTTGATAGACTGATGGACAAAACCACTGAATCCGTTGAATCAATATACATGTATACATGGATTAATTTATATGCATTGTTATACACAGTACTGGTATATAAAGGTACTGAAAAATAACAATATTACTAGTATACACAAAATAAACCATATATCATGGCTATGGGTTCTAATATCCGAATATGACAGCTGAGAACTTGGTGTGAATTGAAGAGTGGTGGTGTATCAAGCATATCTAACCCTCCACGTTAGAAACATGCCATTAAATGTCATAAGTATAATCTAGCTTGAGGACAGAAGTTATCCATAAAACCCCCTTAATTCAACCAGGTCCTCGCGCGATGTATTGTCGACCACATGATGATCTAGGGAGGATTATAATTGTTGTATAAAAACAGCAATGTATGTAAATATAAAATAAAATAGTGCTACATCTTATTACAGATTATTGCCATATATAATCAGTGTCTATACAGACAGTCTGACAAAATAAAGTTTCAGTGACACTCTATCCGAAGAGGGGAATAATTCCATCTGTTACAGTCACTAGAGCAATTATGAATCTGGAAAGGTGAAATGTCTAAGTAATACTAGATATCGACATGACGCGATAACATATAACGTAAATGCAATATGGCCGCTGGCGACCATTTGTTCCTATAAAATTAAAAAAATATTTGATAGCTCTCATCTGATAGATCAATATCAAGATAAATATGAAGTTTGGTGATGATCGGATGAGTGAAGTGGACTGTGCTAAACGGTTTAGTAATGCTTAAAAAGATTCTTACCTTAATATTTTTATGTTCACTTTATAAACTTCACTGAGTCATCTTTGTCATGTATTGAGTTTGATATCTTTTGTTAACAGTTTATAAATCATGTATGTCTCATGTTTGTTATTTTAATTTATCTGTTTAGTATCATTAAATAAAGTTGCATTCCTTAAAAAGATTCTTACCTCAATGTTTTTATGTTCACTTTATAAACTCCACTGAGTCATCTTTGTCATGTATTGAATTTGATATCTTTTGTTAACAGAAACTGTTTATAAATTATGTATGTCTCGTGTTCGTTATTATATTATGTACACTTTATAGTGTGTTTCAGAACGAAAAAAAAGAGGAATAAAATCAACAAATTTGTAAATTTAAAAACAATTCAAACGTCGTTGTATTCCATGTCCCAGCTCGGACATATACACCAAATTTCAATAATATTCATTGAGAAACAACGGACCAAACGCCATATAACACCCCGTATACATCTTTTATTCCGAGCTGGCCTTTTATTCCGAGTTGGCACACGTCGATTAGGGCGAGTTAGCCCTGGGGCGAGTACGCCGATTCCGACACCTTCTCTATTTGCAGCAGGTATACGTTTACGCTGGTTTACGCGTAATTTAATTTACAAAGTTCCCCAATTGGTATCGTAAATAGAGCGACCTTATTTGACAGAGAATGCCTCTGTTATTGATTATCAAGTTGCTATACATTAAAAACGACAAATTCACATGCTCGTTCAAGCACAGTAGTCTATTTTCCCCATGTTAAAGGACATCCACAAATACTAAATAACGCTAACCTACTGCGAATGTTTGACACGACAACTGTTTGGGCTGAATTCATCTGACGCGGTATTATTCCTCAAAATAAACAACAAAACCATCGTTACTTGGAAATGTAGTTTGGGCTAACATTTACATAAATCCTCCACATCATTTATCCCGACACACACGATTTATCCCGACACACACGTCAGATTAAAAACAGCCATGAAGTAAACGGCCAAATTGGCCGAAATAATATTTAAACGCCCTCCAATAGGCTTCACAGGAGACATTATTCCTATCCTTATAAAATACAACCTATATGAGTATCTCACAGCATTCGCTGAAACAGGATTCTTCCCTATTCAATCACATTGGAAAGCAATTGTTAAACAGAATAACCAAATCAACCTGAACGAGTGGACTCCCTTGATTTTTTCAGCATAGTAAAACCTTGCCATAATTATGTCTACCTGGATGGGATGGAAGCTCTGTTGGCACAATCCTAATTATCTACAGAAAGCGGTACAAATGGCTAACATTCTCAACCGCACGACATATGATAATAATACTATACCTGCAAACACTGTGGCCATTTGTACCATAACCAGGTTGAACACATGTTTATCCATTGTTTATCACCACACATAGTTCAACTGAAGAACTGCTTCTGGTATCGAATAATTAATGTCCACGGTATCCCAATCTTTGTCACAATGGATCAATTGTCATGCTATGAATTTCTAATGTATGCATTTGGATACCAGTCGCTGGGCGGACTTGATCCCTCAAATATTCCCAATGAAAATAGTTTATTCACAGATTGCTTCTCGTTCATACGTACATTTTATTATATGATCATAAGTTTCTTTCCCAAATTCCTATGTTAAAATGTAACGAAAAACTTGAGATATCTAACGATGTTCACCTCATTAATGAAACAACAGGTTAATAACAGTTCTGAGTGACGTCAGATACTTCAGGGGTTAACATAACTTATTATCAGACCTGAAAATAGATCAGTTTTCCCAGCGACGTTCAACGTCACAACGTCTTGTCCAATCAAAGCGCGTTTCATATAATAATAGTTATCGCATTGTTTCTTGGTTGACACGAGGAATTGTCAGCACTTGGATGTCAACAACATTCACCTCGGACTTCGGCCTTGGTGAATATTGACTTCCTCGGGTTGACAATTCCTCGTGTCAACATCGAAACAATGCGATAATTGTATAATGTCACACATGATTGTTTGCGAGTGGCGATTCCTATATAGATACATGCATCATGTATACTGCTGATCTTTAATATACCCAATTTGTCGGGAAACAATTAGGAGATAAACGTACCCTGTTTCGTTGTACATTCTGGGATTCGAGCATGAAAACAGTTTGTGAACGAGCCGGCTTGCCGGCGAGTTCACAAACTGTTTTCATGCTCGAATCCCAGAATGTACAACGAAACAGGGTACGTTTATCTCCATTGTAATTCAATCTAGCAAGGAATTTGCAAAAAAAATGTATAAAAAGTATCATTTAGTCATTTTCATGACACGAATCGAGACTTTCATTTCGCCGTTGTCACCGTGCACAAATCATTGGGTTTGTTCATTGTGTTACTCGGAACACTGCTCCGCAACCATTTCCTGTGGGGCGGGTTGGCTCGTTTCGCTACTCCGTTCTGCGCCGATGATATTGTACTGTGCCCCATTCAGATTTGATGCACGCTTAAGCGGCCGATGAACGGTATCTGTAGACAACAACGCGCGGGTGTGCTCGTTTCGCTACTCGTTCTGCGCCGATGAAATTTGACCGTGCTACATTCAGATTTGATGCACGCTGAAGCGGCCGATGTCGGTGAATCGAAAACGAAAGTTAGCCGCTCTCGGCCAATCAGAATGCTTGTTTTTAGTGACAAATACTCAATTGAATTACAATATCATATAACACATGTATTTAAACAATACAACTATATTATTACTGTCTACAGTATACTAAAGTATACGACTATCGCAATGAAATGATAACATCGCATCTCTGTACATATATTATATGGAATGCCACCATATGTCGATGTCTAAATTATTTTATCACATAATTTGCCCATAAAAGCAGTTTCATAATTATCGATAAGAGACACGTTTAATATCAGCGTGTGCGATGACGTCACACCGTTCTTCAAATGACTTGCGATCGCTGCAGTTTATTATCGTTGTTTTCGATGGATATTTCGCATTGCTTCGCGTTTATTTGATCATGTGATAAAAAGTATCTCACACTCGTCCTATTGTATACGTAATTTATCAACCTCGTCCACTAAATTCTATTTGAGCCTCGGTAAACCTCGGCTCAAATCGAATTTAGTGAACTCGGTTGATAAATTCCGTATAAAATAGAAACTCATGTGAGATCCTCTATATATGCCATTATAGACATTGAAGTTGATTGAACATCCCACAATTATAATTTGCAGATATATGACCTCTGTGATTGCAATCGCCGTACAAGTTCTTATATATACATGTGTATATGGGACAGTATTGTAGTTATATATACACGTATATATAGTACAGTAATTGCTTCTAATTTCACACGATGCATTCGTGTCTGTTCTGATAACATATACGTAACGCCATATTATTCTTAATGTACACTACGTCTCCCGTGCGTGGAGGAATAAACAATCTCTCTCTATATATGTATTTGAATTTTGGCCATCATTCAATCCAATAAAGTTATCACTCATCATCCCTATATCTCACAAAAGAAGTGTTTACGCATCTTATCATATGTGTTGCATCGCATAAGGAAGTGTTCTTCATTCTCCACCCCATGTTACATTTCCTACAAATTCTCTCTTCAAGTGACACTTTTGGCTGTTTATGGCGACGCTTTTCAATTTCCAAGTTATGATTACTAATTCTTAGTTTACAAAACATAATTTTTGTGTCGATATTCTGGACAATATTAAGATAAGGTTCTTGTGTATAATATTGTTTGACTACACGGTACGTCCTTCGCGCCCGAACATTTGTCATCGTTGAAAATATCAGTTTTATAATTCTCTATGTGGCTTTCTTTCAATTTGATTGTAATGTCATTTATCTGTTTGTGAATTGAGGCATTGGGAACAATTTCATTTAATTTTGGAATGCCGAGTCTCAGATTCATGTTCAGGGATGACAAATTCATCGCTGGACATAGCTGCGGTATAGATGAGTGAATGTGTTTCTGACTCAGAAATTCGCTTTGTGTATTTGATAGCTCTGGATAGAGCATCGATCACTATCGTGTATCTCCCGAACTCGGCCCTAACTGCATGGTTTGACGCATGTTTGCTAACTCCGAGTACAGACTTACAAAACTTTATGTGAGTAATTTCACATGGTATCGTGTTTAATATGTTCAAATTTATATCTGAAGCTCATATCTCACATTCGTAAAGAATAATTGGCTTGATAAGTTTGTCAAAGAGTTTAACCCACAAATCAACAGAGAACAGAGAATGTTCTCGGAGATACTTTCTCAACGAGAATACTGCCTTCATACCTTTAAGTTGCATTTCAGCCTGTGCTTTCTTAAATGATCCATTGGCACAAAATTTTATACCTATAGGTAGTTATACTCTTTTACGACATCTATACTATAGCCCCATTTATGTGCAAATTTGGCACATTTAGAGTGTATCCTTTTGGGAATACAATACATTTTGTTTTCTCAGTATTGACATTTAGACAATTAACGCGCGTATATGCGTCTAGTTTATTTAGACATTTTTGGAGACCATCTTTTGTGTCAGAGAGCAAAACCAAATCGTCCGCAAAAAGTAGATGACTTATCAGTGGGTGATATTATAGATCCTTGGCGGACTCCAATCGTCGAAACGTTCGCAGGGCCGTACCCTGCTTTTGTGTCTACCATATATGAACTTTTCAAATATATCAATTTCAACATTTTAAAGTTATTCCCACTTATACCTATGTGCTTCAGTTTTTCAAATAATATTGATCTATTAACAGAATCAAATGCTTTAAAAAAATCTATGAATGCAGTATACAAAGGCTTTCCATCTCTTTTATATCGGTTTATTATGGTTTTGAGTATAAATGCACTATCAATTGTACTTTTGTGCTTCATGAAACCGAACTGATTTTTATTCGATTTTCACTTTATCACCTTATTGAACAGCTTTCCTAATGAATTGCTCAATGCAATAGCTCTGTAGTTGTTAGGATCTTTTCTATCCCCCTTTTTGTGTATTTTGGCCCATCCATTGTTCATACCTAAACGTCTAAAGCAATTAACGCGGTCATACTGGTTACTTACTGCAACTTTAAGACATCCAGCGAATACACACGCCACGAAAACCCGAAATGTGTTGTCCTGCGAGATATCCCATCGCTATAGCTCAATTTGACACGGCTAGATTAGCCTTTCTACAATATCCTAAAATAATAAGGCTTCTCAAATCATCGGCATAGTCAACTTTCACGAACTTGGACATTCCAACTACAGCTTTAACCGGACTCGGGTCGCAGTAAAACTTTAACGCGTCCCAAAATAACCGCATTCCGGGTAGCACTACAGCTTTTAAAGCGACCCAATCCTACATGGGCCCAGGGAATTTTATAATTTGGACCACATTATGTACACAGGTGGCGTTAATAATATAAAATATCTTGGTTACATGAATTCACCCCCTCACAATTCCGTTAAAACAACTAATCCTTCGAATTATTACAAACAACTACGGCTTATTACTGCAGGTTTCTCATTCACCACACCAGAAAGCTTCTAAATGCGGATAAAATATCGGAGGTATTGTGTTCCCGCCAAGAGTGCATGGTCCAGCCATTGTTCATACCTAAAGATCGAAAGCAATTAACGCGGTCATAATTATTACATACTGCAACTTTAATACCATCACAACCATCAGTGGGCTGCAGAACGAAAGCTATCTATAAAAGTTGAATATAAGACTTACAAATTATCTTTTAACTTTCTTTTATTGGTAATTGACATAGCTTGTCACAAACCAAAAATCAACATTATTGACATAATAATGTAAAGGACAATAAACGAAATTGAAATTCCCAACTACAACGTTTACGGGTGACCGGCCTTCCGATCGCGCAGTTCTACTTTTAAACTAATAAACCGGTGACCGGCCTCGATCCTGATCGCGCAGTTCGACTTTTAAATAAACTTTTAATAAACTGGAAAAACCATAACACCTACATGGCACCATGGAGTTTTATAATTTGGGCCACAGTATACACGCGCGGGCGTGTTAATTAAACCAGACGACATGGCATATTGATTCATTAAAGTTACAACATGCACAATATATAAACAGAACGACACGATGTGTGAATGGGTTTGTCGATACGGCACGAGTGCTGTCGCGGAAGGATTGAACGAGCGGCGCTTGCGCATCGAGTTATATCCTTCCGCGACAGCACGAGTGCCGTATCGACAAACCCATTTACACATCGTGTCGTTCTGTGTTTATTACAACACGCTTCTCGTCCTACAATCCGTGCATTAAAAATACAGGATTAGAAGGTTTATTTAGGCTTATACAGAGCGTGTTTGACATGTGTGGTGATTCTTTTATTTAAATGGTTCCATGCAGTTTCATGGTTGAGGCGAACGTCATGTACGTCATTTTACGTCAACGAGATACGTATGGAACGTACGTTCCATACGGATTTGTAAATATGGAACAGCAATAACATTGCACTTTTAGGAACACGAGTGTAATATAATTTGAAGATGTTTCGGGGTTCCATAACAAGACCTACACAATTATAACATAATATGATTACGTCAGTAAGTATGGACAACCCGAAACACGTCCATTTATAAACTGAAAAATGCATGTGTCATGGGAGTGCCTATATTTATACCATGACTCCCTATTGTACTGTGTACAAACATGCTATATAATATATTTGTGCTGTACACCCTACTGTGTGTGAACAGGAGTCCGACCGTGGGTAACACGTTTCTACTGTGGGTAACACGTTTTAATGGCATTTCAATGGTTAAAGTTTATACCCATAGTAGAACTACATCCGAGTTGACCTTTCATTAACCTTCCATGACCTCGATCAAAATCACTCTATTTTTAAAATGTAGCGCCTCGCGATGAAAACAATTTGATACTTTCGATTCAATTGAATATTATACTCACTAATGCGATAAAAACGAACAGTTATTTCCGTGGAAATCACATCCAGATCAACAAATTGAACATATATTTCAAGAAATAGACGTAAAAAACTCGAACAACAAACGGTGGATTTCAAAATGACTTTCGTGGTTTCCTGTTCACTGTACGGCGGAGAAAAAAAAGTTCCCGCAATGTGTTATATTTATATTCATTAAATTCGTATTCCCATATATATATTCATGTTGTTTATTTATGGCGGTTTCATCATGATTACAGTTTATTGTGAATTGGCTACAATGATACCATATTCGTACAATTGAATGTTGACCTAATTCAATGTATCAATACGCCTGATCAGCTGTGATAGTGTACGTCGATGTACGGCCAAGTGTGGGGAACACAACGGGGATGATTGTGAATGGTGCGACAGAATCATCTTAATTTAAGTGGGTTTATTTCGATTTCATAGCAGTTGTTGCTCCTGTACCGGTCATGGTATAAACAAAATACACACGTAGTGTTTCTGAATACCAAATTTACACCACTCGTGGGATTGATGATTTACCACACTCGCTAAAGCTCGTGTGGTAAACCATCAATCCCACTCGTGGTGTAAATTTGGTATTCAGAAACACTACGTGTGTATTCTATATATTCATTATGAGAATGGAGTAAAGTTGTGACAAACACGTTTGTTAATTTTGGTGCCCCATACCTGATCTGACGGTGCTTCGGTGACTTTTCACAAAATAATTATATTCCGCATAGCAGGAAATGCTTGTCTATATACTATTGTAATTCAATTGAGTATTTGTCACTAAAATCAAGCATTCTGATTGGCCGAGAGCGGCTAACTTTCGTTTTCGATTCACCGACATCGGCCGCTTCAGCGTGCATCAAATCTGAATGTAGCACGGTCAAATGTAATCGGCGCAGAACGAGTAGCGAAACGAGCAAACCCGCGCGTTGTTGTCTATAGATCACCGTTCATCGGCCGCTTCAGCGTGCATCAAATCTGAATGTGGTACGGTACAATTTGATCGGCGCAGAACGGAGTAGTGAAACGAGCCAACCCGCCCCACAGGAAATGGTTACGGAGCAGTGTTCCGAGTAGACCCCGAAGCCACGACAAATAGTTTTCATGGCTGGCTCAACCGATTTTCGTGGCTGGTTAGCTAGCTAAGCCGGCTCAGCCACGACGTTCGTGGCTGACGAAATATGGCGGCTCAGCCGGCTGAGATGTTATCATTCAGCGTATTTCCGTTTCCGAAATGTTCCTAATCCCCTGTTATCGGTTATAGATGCCGTTTTTTTTTAGCGTTTGTGGTGAACCCGTAGAATTCCAGACCACACGCAATCTTTTGATGTTGGGCTTTTCCATTACGGCGAAATTCACGAAGGACTGGCATGGATGTACTATGTAGTTTCCCATCTAATCGGTATAAGTAGTTACATTGGGACTTCTGTCGACTTCAGACTGCTATCATCACTGCCATCTTGCGATATATGCATGCATCATTGAATGATGAACCGGATAGTAATGATATATACTATTTCAAACTATTTTCTATTCTTATGTGTATATATTGACAAATGCCAGTGATGTCTGAGACTGGGTGTTGTCGATATAAACAATTTATATTTTAACCCTTTCAATACCGAATGGATGCGCCCATTCAGTTATATGAAAGCATGCACTGGGATAGTCTATTCCACATTAAGGGGCCAGGTGTTCTGATAATATAACAACCATGCGAGTATGCCAATATTAGACAATGCGGTTTAGTTCTTTGCGATTCACAGTACAGTTGTGCTTGACATATAAGCCCATGCACATGGCTCAGCCATTTTACAATTCCGGCGGCGGAGATTTTTAAATGTGGCTGGCGTTAGAAATAATATGGCTGGCGGCGGCTTCCATAAAACAATATTCCCCTATCAATAATAGACTATCGTACCACAAACAAATACTAGATCATGTCATGAATATCTACACTAGCTATGTCCGTACAGATTACTAGAGATCATATTACACAAATTGCTTTTTATGTTCTGACAGCGAACTTTATAACATGAACAAACAAGCAGGGAATATATTTCACTTAATTGTTAATACTTGTTCCTCAGTAATCTACTTCACAGAAGGGGGTGGTAAAGCTCGAGATTGCATGCTTGTTTGTGACTTGTGTGCTGATACTCTCATGTGCCTAATCATTGTGACGGCCAATAATAGTGATAGTGGGATTTGAGGCTGAAATTAATAATAGTGATAGCAATTTAACTCTATATACTGTATGTATCTATGCCAAATAATTTAATGATCATGGAATTTTTTAATAATCATGCAGCACATACTGACAATATTGTTAGGCATCTGAGAGTATATTAACATTTAATTAATTGCCCGCGATAAATTTCATGCATGAGTGTAAGGGACGGAAAACAAAATCAATCACAAAGTAACTTAAATCATGCACTTTTAAGTTTGGACCTTCACGTAATCACGTACATTGAAATACATTATTAACTTATTAAGGAACAGATATTTTATAATTTATTACCTGTACTGTTTTGTTTTCATTGTTACAAACTTCCCTTTCGCAACAGCAAAAAGTTCCCATGGTTCGTACTGGTGAAATATATAATCTTGACGGGCATATGTACTAGCTAGAATAGAGATTCATGGCATAATCTAAGAAAATGCTACCAGATTAACAAATTATATGACCATCTGGGATTGCCTCATGAGTCATGTATAAGGTCATGGCAGTTCCACCAGCTTGGCATCGGACTTATTATGTATATATTAACCGATGATTCCAATGTGTCAGGTCGACAATAGAACGTACATAAGGCTACATCTAATAATGTTTCCACATATTAGTGTTCGGTATTCGACGGATTTCGGTATTCGAATATTCGGTTCGAATAACGAGCGAATATTCGAATAGTATTCGAATATTTAGATAAATTATAAAATTATATAGATAACATATTTTGGAACCAAGTTATTATTTAATGAATAGCATATTTATCCATGCACATGCTATGCGCAAAATAGAGAGAGAGAGAGAAAAAAGTATTTTGGCTTAATAGCAAGAGTTTATCTGTTTATGAAGTTCAAGTAGTCAATGTTCCATGCATGGCTTAAATGTTCTTGTTCAAGAAGTGTAACATTCGGACAGTCTGCTTCAACCGGTTCCGTTTTTCAGTAGAGAACGCGCGTTCAGACGATACACTGGTGGCCGGTATACCGAGATAGAACTTAGCTAATTTGGCGACTTCGGGGTAAAGTGACGCGCAAACAAAACAAAACGATGCCTTATATGTCCGCTTCCTATGACCACATGCAAGCACGGTCTGGTTTACACCTAGCCAATAAAATTATTTCGACGTCATGACGCCAATCAAATCAAAACGTTACAGTTACATCATATTAATTCGTTTATGGTCAGTGGAAAATAGACTATACTTTTAACAGACCCTCAGACTAATAACAAACCAGGAAACAATTACCCGGAGATTATTATCGAATATTCGAATAGTCAAATAATTATTCGAATATTCGAATATTTATTTTTACGAGCGAATATTCGAATATTCGAATATTCGGACCGAACACTACCACATATAGCCATTATAGTTGCTAGCCCTGCTGACCGAGCTCTTGCTTAAAGGTAGTCAATCCGATCATACGCTCCTAAATTCCTAATTCTTTGGCTTCGCAGGGCTTCGAAGCTAACAAATATTTGATTCTAGTCAAGGAACACACCCATCAAAGCTCAGAGTGATCAAATATCGATTTTTGTTATTACTCGAGATATGTAATAATATGTGGCCCAGAAACACGTGATCAAATGGAAGATCTCGTACAAAATTGGGGATGAAGATGGATAACTCTAATGTCAAGTGGTAATACGGCAAAATGTGTTGATACTTAAGTCTTAAGTGATAATACGGCCTTTTTTTGTTAATAAATAACAAGTTTTGGGAAATTTGATACCAATTGACAATTGATACCGTCGCCATAAATCTATTCTGATAACTAAAGCGTATTTTGAAGACATGTTGTTGTTGTATCTTGTTGATATGGGACCGCAAGATCGGATTGAGTACCTTTAATGCTTAAAGTTTAAACTGAGAACACAGTGTTAGAATCATGATATATTTAATAGGTGAGAATGGTAAAACAAATCACCGTTAACTTAATGGCATTATTTACAGTTAATCACGTTTAAATTGATCTGTCCATCACAGGAAAAATAATTCATACCGTAGATGGAAAGTTGGAAACTGTTCAAACATATCCTCTCACTACACTCAGTCACTCTGCTGTCTCTGCAGTGTGCCGAGACCAATTTTATGGACTCACTTAATCCACAGCACACTAGGCTTCACGTGTTTGTTACTTTTGTGTGTAGTCTGTAGATGCGCAGAATTATATTTTGACCCGAGTCACAGTGATTGAGGCTGAGCCTGAAGTCGGTGATAACTAAATCACTAAATGAGTAAATCAGTGAGTCAGCTTTTAAATGTCTATTTTCTGATTTCCTTGACCTGACATGCAGTGACAGCTATTAAATTTGGTAAAGTAGAAGGCACAATTTGCCACTTGCAACAACAACCAGTCCAGGTAAAAAAAGACTTAACATTTAACAGAACAAGTCAAATCACCGTGAGTGGGGACCACAGACCAGTGACCTTCATTTTCATATTTTTTCAGTCACAGATTCATTTTCATATTTTTTCAGTCACAGACTGATCATTAATCAGTTTCTTTTCCGACTGACTGAGTTTCATTTTCACTGTTCAACTTCAGAAGTCTGGAATGGAGGCTTCATACACAATGTATGCCCAATAGAGTGGCTTATACCCATAAAATTCAGTACGAGAACCACAACTGAAGTTCGAATGGCAAGCGCCAATAACTAATTCCACTGGTCTGGTCGACGCCATTTTCTGACGAAAATTACGTCATCATTTGCAACGTTGACCTAACTGAAACGGTACGGAATCTGACGAGGTTTGCCGAATGCTATGCACCTAGGTCAACTAAATCCACATTAATAATTTAATTTTGAATAAGGTTGATTTTGTTTTTCAAATTTAATAGTGTTGTTGTGGGGAGGCTGATCGAAGAAGAAAATAAAATCGTTTTGTTAATTTGTAAATTCATTTTACAATAGCGGCCGCCACTGGGGCCCATAGGTCCGAATCGCCCGGATGTAAAAACGATTTTTTCAGGTTGATGGAGTATAGAAATTGGTGACGTCACAACTATACTTGCGTCGCTTACGAACCGTAAAACAACCTTTGGGTTGTGATGAAAAACAAATTGAAAATTTGTTCTTTCTTTAATCTAGTTAATGATTTTGTTGATTGGGACTATAGGTGACCAGGGTCCGCGCTGGACCAAAATTTACTTTTGCCAAATAATTTGACAAATGAAAATATTTTTTAAGGACGACCAGCTGGGCGCAGCCCAGCCGCACATGTGTTGCGTAGCAACACATGCACTGGTCGTCCTTATACTAAGTACGCTTTCGAACATGGGCGCCGCCATCTTGAATTAGGGGCGCCGCCATCTTGAATTTGTGGAGCCACGAAGGGTTGAAAGATGTGAGTACAATATGATAATTCTGAGGTAGACCCCACCCCCCTAACACAAGCAACCAACTTCGTGTACGTAATTGGTTATTATATAAGAAATATGTATAGTTAATTAAATCTTGACGTTCATATAAGTCAACGCACGGTCGTCCTTTTTTACATGGATTTCAATGCCATAATTTCTTGTTTGCCAAATTATTTTAACAACTGTAAATTGCTATCCCTGATAGTATCATTCTCTGCAACTTTATGTTTGAACGACTTTGAATAGCGATAGAAAAGCAGTTAGTTAATAATTAATTATACTCGGGTCACATGCGGACGAGACGACGAATGTCGACAGGGATCCGTTCAAAGAGGACCCAAGGTAGTTCCGTGAACGATCGAACACGTGACTTTACTGGGAGGCGCAAATGGTTTAAAGGCCGAGCACCTCCAAGGAAGTTTGGTCACAAAATACCCTTTTTATCTTAAAATACCCACACACAAAAAAACAAAAATACTAATGCAAATACTCTTTGTTGATAATAATATCTTCTATACTGTTTGGATCACTAATTAAGCACCTTAGTCTCATCAATATTTTTCGTATCAGATTTTTCATACCCGTTCACTAAATCTTATATCCCAACATACCTCGTTGGAGATCCTCTATATATACTTACATGTCATTGACACTGTAGCTTGGGGATGCGTTAGTTTTATGCCAAGCAGTCAATAGAATGGTGGTTGCTGGCGGCCATGCGTTTTATCGAATATGATATATGTTTTGAACAATTCTATAATTCCAGCAGAAACTAATAAATCTGATAGTGAATTCCAATGTGGATAAGGCTATTTGTAAAGTAGAATGTTCTCGTGTCCTTTCTAACTATTTTCTTATGTAATTTCTGGTCATGCCCTCTAGTATTGGAACTCAGGCTCTTTTGAAATAAGGGACGGGGTATCAAATGCAGGGGACCCCCAAATATCTGGATTCTTACCTGTATCTCCAGCTATCCAAATGTTATATGGGGACATCCTCAAATGCATGTGTGCTCCCAAAATTCTCTGTATTCTTCCCATGTCTCCTGCAGCGAAATTCCGATACGTCGAGTATCGGCACAACTGCGACATCTGACACAACCGAGACACAACCACACTCTGTCGCACAAACGAGCGAGCCATCGATGACAACAAAAACAACAACAACAACAACTACTACAACAACAACAACCGCAACCACCACCACCACCACCACCACCACCACCACCACCACCACCACCACAACAACAACAACAACAACAACTACTACTACTACTACAATGACAACAACTACAACAACAACAACAACAACTACATCAACAATAATAACAACCACAACAACAATTACAACAACTACAACAACCACAACAACAAATACAGCAACTACAACAACAACTACCATAACTACAACAACAAGTAAAACAACTACAACAACAACAACAACATCAACAACAACTACAACATTTATAACAACAACTACAACAACAACTACAACAACTACAGCAGCAACAACAATCACAACAACTACAACAACAACAACAACTACAACTACAACAACTACTAATACAACAACAACAACAACTACAACAACAACAACAACAACTACAACAACAACAACAACAACTACTACTACTACAACTACTACTACTACTACTACTACTAATACTACAACAACAACAGCTACAACAACAACAACAACTACAACAATAACAAATACTAGTACTACAACAACAACTAGAACCACAACAACAACAACAACTACTACTACAACAACAACAACAACTACAACTACAACAACTACAACTACAACTACAACAACAACAACAACACCAACAACAACTACAACAACAACTACAACAACAACTACTACAACAACTACAACTGCAACAACAGCAACAACAACTAAAACAACTACAACGACTGAATTAACTACATTAAATACCATTCCGACCACCACCATGCCCACATGCCCAATGACGACGACACAATCTCCAGCCTTAGGCCATAGAGGTACTTTATATTTAGCATAGTTGACAGCATTAAATAAATATTAAATACTAGCAGGGTCATATATTAAAGTCATTCGAGCTGTGGAAATTTGATGGTAATACAGAATACTCGTATTCTCATGAATTATATACCCAAATGGGCATCACATAACGTCATTCTTATTAATGGATTATAAACAGTAGCTCACATTGCCCAACTGATTATATCATGAATCTCTACCCTGTTTGTATCACATGGCGTCATTCTTATTAATGGATTATAAACAGTAGCTCACATTGTCCAACTGATTATATCATGAATCTCTACCCTGTTTGTATCACATGACGTCATTCTTATTAATGGATTATAAACCGTAGCTCACATTGTCCAACTGATTATATCATGAATCTCTACTCTGTTTGTATCACATGGCGTCATTCTTATTAATGGATTATAAACAGTAGCTCACATTGCCCAACTGATTATACCATGAATCTCTACTCTGTTTGTATCACATGACGTCATTCTTATTAATGAATTATAAACAGTAGCTCACATTGTCCAACTGATTATATCATGAATCTCTACTCTGCTTGTATCACATGACGTCATTCTTATTAATGAATCTCTACTCTGTTTGTATCACATGGCGTCATTCTTATTAATGGATTATAAACAGTAGCTCACATTGTCCAACTGATTATACCATGAATCTCTACTCTGTTTGTATCACATAACGTCATTCTGATTAATGAATCTCTACTCTGTTTGTATCACATGGCGTCATTCTTATTAATGGATTATAAACAGTAGCTCACATTGCCCAACTGATTATACCATGAATCTCCACTCTGTTTGTATCACATAACGTCATTCTTATTAATGGTTTATAAACAGTAGCTCACATTGCCCAACTGATTATACCATGAATCTCCACTCTGTTTGCATCACATGACGTCATTCTTATTAATGGTTTATAAACAGTAGCTCACATTGTCCAACTGATTATACCATGAATCTCCACTCTGTTTGCATCACATGACGTCATTCTGATTAATGAATCTCTACTCTGTTTGTATCACATGACGTCATTCTTATTAATGGATTATAAACCGTAGCTCGCATTGTCCAACTGATTATACCATGAATCTCTACTCTGTTTGCATCACATGACGTCATTCTTATTAATGAATCTCTACTCTGTTTGTATCACATGACGTCACTCTTATTAATGGATTATAAACCGTAGCTCACATTGTCCAACTGATTATACCATGAACCTCCACTCTGTTTGCATCACATGACGTCATTCTGATTAATGAATCTCTACTCTGTTTGTATCACATCACGTCATTCTTATTAATGGATTATAAACCGTAGCTCGCATTGTCCAACTGATTATACCATGAATCTCTACCCTGTTTGTATCACATGACGTCATTCTTATTAATGGTTTATAAACAGTAGCTCACATTGTCCAACTGATTATATCATGAATCTCTACTCTGCTTGTATCACATGACGTCATTCTTATTAATGGTTTATAAACCGTAGCTCGCATTGTCCAACTGATCATACCATGAACCTCTACTCTGTTTGTATCACATGACGTCATTCTTATTAATGAATCTCTACTCTGTTTGTATCACATGACGTCACTCTTATTAATGGATTATAAACCGTAGCTCGCATTGTCCAACTGATTATACCATGAACCTCTACTCTGTTTGCATCACATGTCGTCATTCTTATTAATGAATCTCTACTCTGTTTGTATCACATGACGTCACTCTTATTAATGGATTATAAACCGTAGCTCGCATTGTCCAACTGATTATACCATGAACCTCTACTCTGTTTGCATCACATGTCGTCATTCTTATTAATGAATCTCTACTCTGTTTGTATCACATGACGTCACTCTTATTAATGGATTATAAACCGTAGCTCACATTGTCCAACTGATTATACCATGAATCTCTACTCTGTTTGCATCACATGTCGTCATTCTTATTAATGAATCTCTACTCTGTTTGTATCACATGACGTCACTCTTATTAATGGATTATAAACCGTAGCTCGCATTGTCCAACTGATTATACCATGAACCTCTACTCTGTTTGCATCACATGACGTCATTCTTATTAATGAATTATAAACAGTAGCTCACATTGTCCAACTGATTATATCATGAACCTCTACTCTGTTTGTATCACATGACGTCATTCTTATTAATGGAGTATAAACATTAGCTCACATTGTCGAACTGATTATATCATGAACCTCCACTCTGTTTGCATCACATGACGTCATTCTGATTAATGAATCTCTACTCTGTTTGTATCACATGACGTCATTCTTATTTATGGATTATAAACCGTAGCTCGCATTGTCCAACTGATTATACCATGAACCTCTACTCTGTTGCCCCGACAGCGAGTAACCAGTTCAAAACATGGGAACTGTTTGATGTTTTGACGGGAACTTTATAACATCGAAAAAACGACGCAGATAATATATTTCTTAGTTAGTTACTATTTCTGAACAATGTATTTCACAGTATGGGAATGTCCCAGCTCGAAATTACATGATTTGGGCAACGTTTGTGAGCCGATTTAGATTTGCGTCGCTCACAGTTATGGAATTTTCTCCGAGTAATTAATTCAATGTTTGCTCGCAAAGGTCACCTAAGTATTGTATTCTTGAACTGGGGCTATCACATCCTATCACATCCTATCACATCCTACGTCCTATCACGTCATATCACGTCCTATCACATCCGATCACTTCCTATCACGTCCTATCACGTCCTATCACGTCCTATCACATCCTATCACATCCTATCACATCCTATGAAATGCATGATTAATTACCCATTTACACATCGGTTACTTTTATGATACCATCTTAAAATGATTAATCTACCGAACACCCGTATGGTGCCCCACACAGACACGAGCAGACGACATCCAGTAATAGATCCTTCTATATGTGTGAGGCTCTCTACGGGCGTAGCTGGAGTAGAGATTCATGACATGATCTACTGAACACCCGTATGGTGCCCCACACAGACACGAGCAGACGACATCCAGTAATATATCCTTCTATATGTGTGAGGCTCTCAACGGGCGTAGCTGGAGTAGAGATTCATGACATGATCTACTGAACACCCGTATTGTGCCCCCCAACAGACACGAGCAGACGACATTCAGTAATAGATCCTTATATATGTGCGAGGCTCTCTACGGGCGTAGCTGGAGTAGAGATTCATGACATGATCTACTGAACACCCGTATGGTGCCCCCCAACAGACACGAGCAGACGACATTCAGTAATAGATCCTTATATATGTGCGAGGCTCTCAACGGGCGTAGCTGGAGTAGAGATTTATGACATGATCTACTGAACACCCGTATGGTGCCCCCACAGACACGAGCAGACGACATCCAGTAATAGATCCTTCTATATGTGTGAGGCTCTCTACGGGCGTAGCTGGAGTAGAGATTCATGACATGATCTACTTGTCGAATGATTTCCATTTGTTTATTGCGATGATTTCGAACCGAGTAAAGAACTGCGCGTAATTCAGACTTTATATCTGTATGTAATTTTGGTATTAATTGGCGGTAAAATATTTTATCAAATTTGTTGCCATCCTCTCCACAATCCCCCGAACAGAGGGTGCCATTTACGCCCACGCCATTGGATTCATGACTTTGATAGAAATGAAAATTGAAGCAATAAATATCGAATACGTCTTCCATAAATGTATATAAGTTTGGTGGAAATCGGCGACAAAACTATTGTCAGACATTTGTTGCCCTTCTCCATTTTTCTGTCCCTGATTCCGATAGCGTTACTTTACAATGTTTTTAGCTGCAACATCATCATCCTCGTAAAAGTTAACCCCAGTTAAATTCTATAGCGGACAGACAGACATCCGCAAACATATATCACGGTGGGGAATCACGTGGTTTAACGGTGGGGAATAACGTCGTTTCGAGTTGATGAGTACCACGCATTCAAAATAACCGAGGCGATCGCAAACGCGACCAGAAACGAGGAAAAGGGTAATAAACTAGGATATTTATATTTTACATGTTGGCATGTTGGCAGCTACGAGCATTAGTCTGGTCGTTGAAGCATTGGACCTAGAAAAAAATATTAACAAGTTGTTTTTGGTGTAATTTTGTAGGGCAGTATCTGAGGAATAACATATCCAAAATCCGCTAAAATCCGCTTTGGGGAAAATTCTCTATTCAAGATGGCGCCCAATATGGTTGTTAATATCTGAAATTGTTGAATTTCTGCGGTAGGTGCAACAATAAATGCCAAATTCGTAATAAATTTAAATATTGACAAACAATGTTTAGCCGTAAACCATATTTGTAGAATTTCTTTCCCAAAACGGCCGCCAAAATGGAGAAAACTGAATGAAATTTACAATTTGTGCAACATGTAATTGCTAGTCCTATAAGATAGAACAAACACTCGAATTATTTGAGGATATTCATTGCAGAGTACAAGAGAAACGTTTGATCAGAGATGAAAGAATTCTCCCTAATGAATCCCAAGAGAGAGCAATCGAAAGAATGGTCTCATGCAACGGTTATATCTGAACCTTTGGGCGCACAGAATCGAAACAATAACGCAGTTCTATATGTACTTTTTATGTTGAATCGTGTGATTATATGTGTAATCAAACAGTTAAATGCGATTTGATATGGATGTATTGATTCTGTGATCTTTTCTAGAAGCAGAAATATATGTAGTCAGAGCAGTCTCGTGAATGTGACCGATCAGCATTAATTTTGATATCTACAACATTAACCCTTCCAAGATGCACTGCTATAGAACAATATAAGATATATGCATATAGTTTTGGGTAAAATCTGAAGATCCTATTGCCCATATCTCAAAATAGTAATCATAGTTGCCTCTAATCAGGTGGCAAAACACGAATATTTCGCTTTTATCACAAGAATGCATGGTGGTATATAATGAACACAATTTATCAAAACACAAAGGAGTTCAAAACATATCTTCAATAAATTCTAAACTTGACTTATATGGTTTACATATAATGTGGCTGAGACTGTGTTTATATCTGGAAATTATATTTAGTTATATTCACCAAAACCACATATAAGCGAAAAGTACTACGATTTCTGCAACCGCATCACCGCGTTTGCCCCTTTTCCCTAAAGGTACATATAGTTGCTGTACACAAAACCACAAATAGCAACATTTAGCGAATGTTCAACGCTGAAATAACAGCTTTAAACGATGATCCCCTGCTATTTAGCACAATTACGTGGGTGGTTTTGGTAAGATATTTAAAAACAAAACGATACTGAACATTAATATTGTGCATTGCGTGGTAGTATATTCCAGTTGTAAAGTGGGGACTGAAGTAATTTGAACAAAATGTTCCAATAATAAACCGGTTTGGTAGCTGCGTGAAAATTAGTCATAAATAATATGTGAGATGTACCATCTCTTTGATCTCGTGAGATATGGCGCTAATCTATTGAAGATATTGGTGTGTCTTTGCAGTGTGATAAGCATTGGGACATATGTGTATGGTATATTATCACGGAGAGTGTAGCAAATTCCATAAATCTAACTAGTCTTTATACCACAAGGGTGTGCACTTCAGTGTATGTGTTACATTCAATGATTAATCACAATGTCCAATGAAACTACCATGCACTTCGTGGCGAAACATTACTGTGTGTGTTGCATGACCAAAATTATTATATTTTGTCAGGACAGTTGGATGTTGGATAAGCAAAAAAAACAAAACTTTAACCATTGGGTTTGACTTGCGTTGAAATGACCAATACATCCTTCAGATGGATATTTTAATGATCTGTGTATCTTTAAACAACATGAATGTACATTACTAATACGTATGTCCACTCCTATGTGGTTATCCAATATGTTGCTTTCGTCGTGGTATATCTTTGAGTTGCGGCCATTTTGACAGCCATTTTATGGCCGTGATTGTATTATTTTCTGTCCGTGTCACTCAATTCGCTCCGGTGCTCCAATTTCACACAAACATGTATAACTACGTAATCCCAATGCCATAACATATCGTATACTTACCTTCATAATTTACGTCAGACCCCACCCCTATTCAACGCGCTGTAGAACATTTTCCCCAAAGCGGATTTTAGCGGATTTTGGATATGTTGTACACGAACATTTCCTCTTTCCAACGATACCAAATTTAGCTTGTTAAGATTTTTTTCCTGGTAGACCTTATATTTTCAGCCCGACAGCCAGACTACATATGCTATACTATTTTTCAAACAAGCTGATACCTAATTTGTGTCCAAACTCACAGTTGTTTTCACTAACATTCTGACCAAAGTTGTCAGTCGAAGGATTCTCCAAGTAGTATGGTCTTGTGTATTCCGCGAACCTCCGACTGGAAACTTGGTCAGAGTGTTACAGTAAACTACTGAGTATTTCCGAACAAATAAGGTACCAACTTGTTTTAAAAATAAACTAGCATATGCTCGTAACAGTCAAAATGCTATGTTTTGTGTCAATTCCTCATATATTATGTTTTTGTGCGTTTGCACATTTTGAGTGCGTGATACTCAGCAACCTCAAAACCATGTGATTCCCCACCGTGTATATAAAACCATGTGATTCCCCACCGTGTATATAAAACCATGTGATTCCCCACCGTGTATATAAAACCATGTGATTCCCCACCGTGTATATAAAACCATGTGATTCCCCACCGTGTATATAAAACCATGTGATTCCCCACCGTGTATATAAAACCATGTGATTCCCCACCGTGTATATAAAACCATGTGATTCCCCACCGTGTATATAAAACCATGTGATTCCCCACCGTGTATATAAAACCATGTGATTCCCCACCGTGTATATAAAACCATGTGATTCCCCACCGTGTATATAAAACCATGTGATTCCCCACCGTGTATATAAAACCATGTGATTCCCCACCGTGTATATAAAACCATGTGATTCCCCACCGTGTATATAAAACCATGTGATTCCCCACCGTGTATATAAAACCATGTGATTCCCCACCGTGTATATAAAACCATGTGATTCCCCACCGTGTATATAAAACCATGTGATTTCCCACCGTGTATATAAAACCATGTGATTTCCCACCGTGTATATAAAACCATGTGATTCCCCACCGTGTATATAAAACCATGTGATTCCCCACCGTGTATATAAAACCATGTGATTCCCCACCGTGTATATAAAACCATGTGATTCCCCACCGTGTATATAAAACCATGTGATTCCCCACCGTGTATATAAAACCATGTGATTCCCCACCGTGTATATAAAACCATGTGATTCCCCACCGTGTATATAAAACCATGTGATTCCCCACCGTGTATATAAAACCATGTGATTCCCCACCGTGTATATAAAACCATGTGATTCCCCACCGTGTATATAAAACCATGTGATTCCCCACCGTGTATATAAAACCATGTGATTTCCCACCGTGTATATAAAACCATGTGATTCCCCACCGTGTATATAAAACCATGTGATTCCCCACCGTGTATATAAAACCATGTGATTCCCCACCGTGTATATAAAACCATGTGATTCCCCACCGTGTATATAAAACCATGTGATTCCCCACCGTGTATATAAAACCATGTGATTCCCCACCGTGTATATAAAACCATGTGATTCCCCACCGTGTATATAAAACCATGTGATTCCCCACCGTGTATATAAAACCATGTGATTCCCCACCGTGTATATAAAACCATGTGATTCCCCACCGTGTATATAAAACCATGTGATTCCCCACCGTGTATATAAAACCATGTGATTCCCCACCGTGTATATAAAACCATGTGATTCCCCACCGTGTATATAAAACCATGTGATTCCCCACCGTGTATATAAAACCATGTGATTCCCCACCGTGTATATAAAACCATGTGATTCCCCACCGTGTATATAAAACCATGTGATTCCCCACCGTGTATATAAAACCATGTGATTCCCCACCGTGTATATAAAACCATGTGATTCCCCACCGTGTATATAAAACCATGTGATTTCCCACCGTGTATATAAAACCATGTGATTCCCCACCGTGTATATAAAACCATGTGATTCCCCACCGTGTATATAAAACCATGTGATTTCCCACCGTGTATATAAAACCATGTGATTTCCCACCGTGTATATAAAACCATGTGATTCCCCACCGTGTATATAAAACCATGTGATTTCCCACCGTGTATATAAAACCATGTGATTCCCCACCGTGTATATAAAACCATGTGATTCCCCACCGTGTATATAAAACCATGTGATTTCCCACCGTGTATATAAAACCATGTGATTTCCCACCGTGTATATAAAACCATGTGATTTCCCACCGTGTATATAAAACCATGTGATTCCCCACCGTGTATATAAAACCATGTGATTCCCCACTGTGTATTATATAGATAATGCATGGAATATCCCTCAACGAGGACCACTATTTTGCACCTAATGCGCATAAGATTGTCCACTTATAAATGGACAATCGGTACCTAAATGGTCATTAATAAATGGACAAGCTTGCGATTGTCCACTAAATCACGACATATATCGATAATCCTGCATGCTTCATATTAAATCTGAAGGGTAATAACTCTATAAAGAATATACCTTTACTAAATGACGGAGATTTTGTATGAGAAATTTGCAACACCACAACAGATCAACTTTTGTGAAATATAAGTCAAATTCTTCCCTTGGGTGGGTGGGTTTGGGGGAGGTTTGGGTTACGCTCTTTAAAAAACACTTCTTCGGATATTTCCGTTATTTCGTCAAAAACTCTTCTTCAAATCTCTCCGTTATTTCGTCAAAAACACTTCTTCTCATACAAATCACCGTTATTTAGCAAATTAACATTATTTATAGAGTTATTGCCCTTCATGCAGGATTAACAAAACATGTCTTCATTTAGTGGACAATCCCAAGCTCGCGTGCCACGCGTGGTTGGATTGTCCATTTATTAATGACCATTTTAGGTACCGATTGTCCATTTATAAGTGGACAATCCTTGAAGAATTGCCTGCTATTTTGGCATAGTAAACGACAAGACATACATTATTTATTATATAATAATAATTCCTGTGTCTGATTTTGTCACATTTTTATTTACCGTGAATTTTTGAAATCGGTTTCAGATCTTACAATTTACGGCAATCTTGTGACGATGTTTTTAATTATGAGGTCCCCAGAGGGTGAATTTAGTGACGATGTTATTAATTATGAGGTCCCCAGAGGGTGAATTTAGTGATGCTAAACGATGTTATTAATTATGAGGTCCCCAGAGGGTGAATTTAGTGATGCTAAATGGCAGACACACTAAACTGAGGCCTATGTACATACAACTAGTCACGTGGGTGTGTTCAGTGACAACATTCTGTATAACAATAGTATTCTTGTTAATCTATATCCACAGACTGCAAGGGACATTATGATGCCGGCTCCACCACGGATAGAGTCTATGTTATATACCCGGATGGTTACACCCCGGTCGATGCGTGGTGCGACATGACTGAGGGTGGATGGACGGTGTTCCAGAAGCGATATGACGGCAGTGTTAACTTCAATAGAACGTGGCTTGAATACCGATCAGGATTTGGGGATCCCAACGGGGAGTATTGGCTGGGTTTGGAGAATGTTTACCATCTCGCTGCACCAGGCTCTATACAAATGAGGATTCGTTTAATGAAGTTCGGCAATCCACGCAAATGGCAGGTTATAACATTCACTGGATTCTCCCTCGGCCCATGCAATGATTGGTATCGGCTAAACCTCGGCAATTTTGATGGTGGTATTTGCAACAGCTTGGCACAGCATGACGGACAACCGTTCTCAACCTACGACCAAAAGGATCACGTGGTAACGGGCGATGAGAGCTGTCTCAATAGAGGTGGTTGGTGGTATCATTATCTCTCCAGCTGTCAATTTGCTACCCTAGACCAACCATATGTAGCTTCAACTGAAACGCAGGTTGTTTACAATGAGCGCCTTCTGTGGCATTGTTTGACTACAACGTCTCTTGAGAAAACCGAGATGAGCGTGAAGATGTTGTAATGTGAACGAAAGGAGTGGATTCTATGGAAAATATCACGTGGTACTATTTGGCCAATGGCTGCGGATTGTGCTCGACAAACAAAACAATGACAATCTGTCTCAGAACAACGGACAACTTTTCTGAAATTACAACCAAAATGTCACGTGATGATGCATGATGACAGTAATGTTGTGTGAACAAAGGATTGTATGTGGTACAAAAAGTTGAACATCCCTGAAGCAACCACATGTGGCTTCACTCACAACAGAGGGCGCTGTGGCAGAACATGTGGCGTGATGGTATGTGACTATAAGTCTATAATAATTTCAACAGCTGTTATTATGCAACATTGTGAATACAGGGCGATGTGGCAGACCATGTAATGTAATGTGGTATTGTTTGACAACAGTGTCAACCAAGCAGACATAGATGAACGTGAAGTGTACGAAAGCAGACGAAACTGCGGAACACATACTGTGGTACTGTTTGACCAATGGTTGTGAATAGCTGGATGACTGATGTTGGCTTATCACTGGGCCAGTTTGATTCACTTTCACCAAATCACAATTCTGTGATGGACACCGTGATTGTGTTCTCAACCAACCACGCCCAGGAACATGTGATAGACACTCAGCACAAACATGTGATGATCACTATTTATTCTCAACCAACCACGCCCAGGAACATGTGATAGACACTCAGCACAAACATGTGATGATCACTATTTATTCTCAACCAACCACGCCCAGGAACATGTGATAGACACTCAGCACAAACATGTGATGATCACTATTTGTTCTCAACCAACCAAGCACAGGAACATGTGATAGACACTCAGCACAAACATGTGATGATCACTATTTGTTCTCAACCAACCACGCCCAGGAACATGTGATAGACACTCAGCACAGATATGTGATGGTCACTATTTATTCTCAACCAACCAAGCACAGGAACATGTGATAGACACTCAGCACAAATCTGTGATGATCACTATTTGTTCTCAACCAACCACGCCCAGGAACACGTGATAGACACTCAGCACAGATATGTGATGGTCACTATTTGTTCTCAACCAACCACGCCCAGGAAAATGTGATAGACACTCAGCACAGATATGTGATGGTCACTATTTATTCTCAACCAACCAAGCACAGGAACATGTGATAGACACTCAGCACAAATCTGTGATGATCACTATTTGTTCTCAACCAACCACGCCCAGGAACATGTGATAGACACTCAGCACAGATATGTGATGGTCACTATTTATTCTCAACCAACCAAGCACAGGAACATGTGATAGACACTCAGCACAAATCTGTGATGATCACTATTTGTTCTCAACCAACCACGCCCAGGAACACGTGATAGACACTCAGCACAGATATGTGATGGTCACTATTTGTTCTCAACCAACCACGCCCAGGAAAATGTGATAGACACTCAGCACAGATATGTGATGGTCACTATTTATTCTCAACCAACCAAGCACAGGAACATGTGATAGACACTCAGCACAAATCTGTGATGATCACTATTTGTTCTCAACCAACCACGCCCAGGAACACGTGATAGACACTCAGCACAGATATGTGATGGTCACTATTTGTTCTCAACCAACCACGCCCAGGAAAATGTGATAGACACTCAGCACAGATATGTGATGGTCACTATTTGTTCTCAACCAACCAAGCACAGGAACATGTGATAGACACTCAGCACAAATCTGTGATGGTCACTATTTGTTCTCAACCAACCACGCACAGGAACATGTGATTGACACTCAGCACAAATCTGTGATGATCACTATTTATTCTCAACCAACCACGCCCAGGAACATGTGATTGACACTCAGCACAAATCTGTGATGGTCACTATTTATTCTCAACCAACCAAGCACAGGAACATGTGATAGACACTCAGCACAAATCTGTGATGATCACTATTTATTCTCAACCAACCACGCCCAGGAACATGTGATAGACACTCAGCACAGATATGTGATGGTCACTATTTGTTCTCAACCAACCAAGCACAGGAACATGTGATAGACACTCAGCACAAATCTGTGATGGTCACTATTTGTTTTCAACCAACCACGCCCAGGAACATGTGATAGACACTCAGCATAGATATGTGATGGTCACTATTTGTTCTCAACCAACCACGCCCATGAACATGTGATAGACACTCAGCACAGATATGTGATGGTCACTATTTGTTCTCAACCAACCACGCCCAGGAACATGTGATAGACACTCAGCACAAATCTGTGATGGTCACTATTTGTTCTCAACCAACCACGCCCAGGACCATGTGATTGACACTCAGCACAAATCTGTGATGGTCACTATTTGTTCTCAACAGCCAAGCACAGGAACATGTGATAGACACGCAGCACAAATCTGTGATGGTCACTATTTGTTCTCAACCAACCACGCCCAGGAACATGTGATTGACACTCAGCACAAATCTGTGATGGTCACTATTTATTCTCAACAAACCACGCACAGGAACATGTGATAGACACTCAGCACAGATATGTGATGGTCACTATTTGTTCTCAACCAACCAAGCACAGGAACATGTGATAGACACTCAGCACAAATCTGTGATGGTCACTATTTGTTTTCAACCAACCACACCCAGGAACATGTGATAGACACTCAGCACAGATATGTGATGGTCACTATTTATTCTCAACCAACCACGCCCAGGAACATGTGATAGACACTCAGCACAGATATGTGATGGTCACTATTTGTTCTCAACCAACCACGCCCAGGAACATGTGATTGACACTCAGCACAAATCTGTGATGGTCACTATTTATTCTCAACAAACCACGCACAGGAACATGTGATAGACACTCAGCACAAATCTGTGATGGTCACTATTTGTTCTCAACCAACCACGCCCAGGAACATGTGATTGACACTCAGCACAAATCTGTGATGGTCACTATTTGTTCTCAACAACCAAGCACAGGAACATGTGATAGACACGCAGCACAAATCTGTGATGGTCACTATTTGTTCTCAACCAACCACGCCCAGGAACATGTGATTGACACTCAGCACAAATCTGTGATGGTCACTATTTATTCTCAACAAACCACGCACAGGAACATGTGATAGACACTCATCACAGATATGTGATGGTCACTATTTGTTCTCAACAAACCACGCACAGGAACATGTGATAGACACTCATCACAAATCTGAACAACTTCGTACCCGTTTGATTCATATGTTGTTGTCATTGTTGCTGTTGTTACCTCTGACGTTATCGTTGTTTTTGTTGCCTGTGGTGCTGTTGTTGTTGTTACCTCTGATGTTGTTGTTGATGTTACCTCTGACGTTGTTGTTGTTGTTGTTGCCTGTGGTGTTGTTGTTGAAGTTGCCGTTGTTGAAAATGTTGTTGTTGTTGATGATGTCGATCTTATTGTCACCAATGATACTGCCTTTAGCAACGGCGATGATAAGATGACGATGAACTTGGTGCTGCCAAGAATAAGCATTTATTTGTAAATGCTCATGCATCGACCACTTACGAACCTGATTATCATAAAAGCGGTGGTGATAATGCCGATGGTGATGGCAATGGTGGTGGTCATTATAATGATGATGCCGATGATGGGGGTCATGATAATAATGCTTTGCCGCTGATGGGGGTCATGATAATAATGCTTTGCCGATGATGGGGGTCATGATAATGATGATGCCGATGATGGGGGTCATGATAATGATGACGGGGGTCATGATAATGATGATGGGGGTCATGATAATGATGATGCCGATGATGGGACATCGGTGGTGATGATATTGGCGACGAGATGATTATTGTAGTGATTATGTTGTTTTGTTGTTTATGTGTTCATTGCTGTTTAAATAGTTTACTATCAAACTGTTTCCAAGATACGTTGTATGCCAATTTGTGACTACTTAAGAAATGTTTCCATATTTCAATATAACTCAGTAATTGAATTCCTGATATATTTTTTTACTTATATACTTGCTGAAACAAGCCCCCAAAGGGAACCTTTATTTAGCGACGTGTGGGTTTTGCATTTCGCGCACATTTTTACCATAACCAAAGGCCTTTATTCAGCAACGGCCCATGTGAGCGCTTCGCGCACATTTTGATCGTTTTAAACATTGTGACTTAAATTTTGTTTCCAATTAATTATTTTTAGATTGAACTGCTTGCTCAATTTGACCATAAAAATTAAAAAAAACAGAATCAGAAATCAAATTCTTTAAAAACTAACGCCGTTATAACCTCCGCCAAGGTTCCGTGAGTCACCAGACTAAATATATATATAGATTGAACGTTGTCTCGTATTACCCCATGTATGTTTTTGTTTTATGTATAGTATATTGTATATATGAACAGGGGGAGCAAAATGTGACATACACTTAGCATGGCATAGAGTCAGCAATCTGAAACTGATTATGATACTACCGAAACATTTTGGCATCTTTTTAACCCTTTACCCAACAGAACGGCCCTGTGCCAATGCATTCTCTTATATATGCGAGTCGACCATAGGTCGCCTCGCATATATAAGAGAATGCATTGGCTTAACACATTAAAACTTATAAAATTGTTAAAGAATGTAAGAAAAAATGGTAAAAAGTGTTAAAAAAGATTTTTTTTAGGCCAATGCATTCTCTTATATATGCGAGGCGACCTATGGTCGACTCGCATATATAAGAGAATGCATTGGCACAGGGCATAACTATAACGATCACAATGTGGTCAATGAGCCGGTTCCAATGATATCCATATTTGTTTGGTTTTATTGAGACAGACCGAAGATATTTTAGACTGTTGAAGCTTTATTTGGCCGGTTTTGGCCGTTTTGTTGGGTAAAGGGTTAACCAGCTTAATTAAAGACCCACTTAATTTAATTATCGAATGCCCAGATTACATTATTCCATCTTTTTAACTCATTGGGAGTCAATTTTTCAAATTTGTCTAAATTGTTTGGCATAAATGAAATCTGATGTTTTTGGTGTACGTTCTAAAAGCTTGTCAAAATTCTATTAAACCGTTCCAGGATCCTGCTTCAAAATTTATTTCATGAGCACGAGGAACAATTTGTCTGCGATAAATTGGGACCGTGGTCTTTATAATATTTCGCATCTTTAATATGGTATAAGCTGGGACCGTGGTCTTTATAATATTTCGCATCTTTAATATGGTATAAATTGGGACCGTGGTCTTTATAATATTTCGCATCTTTAATATGGTATAAGCTGGGACCGTGGTCTTTATAATATTTCGCATCTTTAATATGGTATAAGCTGGGACCGTGGTCTTTATAATATTTCGCATCTTTAATATGGTATAAGCTGGGACCGTGGTCTTTATAATATTTCGCATCTTTAATATGGTATAAGCTGGGACCGTGGTCTTTATAATATTTCGCATCTTTAATATGGTATAAGCTGATTTTCGCTGATCTTGTCAGATGTGTCAGACACCCACTTACATATAAAGGTTACCTATATAACTGATAAATTGTATCTATTTATTACATGATCATACCCTTATTCCATTCAATAAACTCATTATATAAATTGTAATTTGCAAAGTTCGTTGCAAAACAAGAAATAATTACAGGTGACTTTTAACTTCCGGTTTGTCGTCTGTTTACTTTCAGTACGCTACGTCTCAAAAAAATAATATGGCTTCAAATATTTTTCCAACAAACTCTAATGACTGAAGAGTCGTCATTAATACGTCAAAGTGTCATTATTTATCTTGGACTATGTCTTTACAAAGGCAAATAACGCGTGGTTACGTGAAGCGTGATCGCAGGACTTACAGAAGCCGGTTCGTTTCACGTCCAATTTGTTGATTTAAGTATGTTTTAGCGAAGTTGTGGATCATGTAATAAATATAATCTACAAATTTGTTCCAAGTTTATAGTGAAATTTACAACACTCGTTCAATAAATTAGGTCTGGACCTTGCCAAAGGCTCGGTCCAAACCTAATTTTCTGGACTCAATTTGTAAATGTCGCTATAAATTCTCTCGTTTTATCCCAGATAGCTGCTCCGATGACTGTCTCTTATAAAAGAGACAGTCATCGGACTATAATGGACACACAAATTTAATAATATCTCATTGACATTCACTGAAAACAAGCCAAATGAAAGCTATATATGATTAAAATAAAGTCCGACGAGTCTGTTCCTGTTGGATGGCACACAAAACGGAAAAAATATAAATTTGTGTTGTTGCAGCATCCCATGTACGTGGAAGCAATATCTGTTTAATGGTAGTTACTGTATAACATGTCAATATTTAGGTCACTATAACGCTCGAACGACTTGTGTCGCAAGGATAGTAATATAGTTTTTATTTGTTGATTTTATATACTTGAAAAGCTATATATGTTGCAGGGAATCCGTATAGTCAGGGAATCTTTATAATTCATGATAGATTTGGGAATTTATAGATTGCATGATATTTTTAGGGATTCTGACAGATGCCATGGAAAGGGGTCACAAAATTCTACAGAATCCTTGAAACGATAATTGACAATCCTATAGTTATAAGAAGCTGCTAAAACTTAAAGATTCCATACAGGATTTCGCATTTAATTGGTGAACATTCCCAATATTTCGTCTATTTCGTGGAATCTATATAATCCCTAAATATTTCATGGAATTTATATGATCCCTAAATATTTCATGGAATCTATATAATCCCTAAATATTTTATTGAATATATATATATATATATATATATATATATATATATATATATATATATATATATATATATAATACTTCTGTAGCCGATAAAGGTCTGGATCCTAGCTGTATGATGATGGATTGTGAAATAACACCTTTAAGACCTTTATATACGAACAAGCTTTCGGCTTTCGCCTTTCTCAAGTTCACTCACCTTATGGAATGAATGTGTATCAACTCACCTTATGGAATGAATGTGTATCAACCAGCTCCGCACAACAGCTTGATATGTCTTTCCCTTGTATATAGTCGCCGCAACACAGAAATTGCGCGAATATACAAGGAGAAGGCGATCAAGTTGGGAGGAGAACTGGCTGAACCACTCAACAAAAAAGTGATAATCGCATTTAAGAAGTATCAGAATATTAAAGATAAGCTAGTCAGAGCTAAACTTGGTTAATTCGGTATCTAATGTTCATATGTTCTTTTCTATCTCCCACATTTCCCACGATGGTTACGTCGTCCTCTGGACATCTCAGTTTTCAGGGTGAAGGCCACATTAATTACATTTTGGGCGACATACTAGCTTCTCTTTAATACAGTTTTCAGTTTAAACCTTTCGGCGTCGGATCGGTTCAAGAGCGATGTCTGATAACTAATTATCCGCATATTATAAGTTATAACGTATAACTTTTTACAAGGTGTTTGTGTTGGATAGTGTTTTTGGCTCAGATTGTCAGTGGCTTCAAAGCATTGTGGACGGAGTTATGGATATACAATGGAGAGTAACCTCGGTACTGTGTAGATAGCTTATACTGTCAATTAGGCTCAAACCAGGAGAAAACACTTACCACCTTTTTGAAAGAAATATGTTTGTTTATTACACACTTAGACGTGATTTATAAGTATTTCTTAGTGAGTTAAAAGTGATAACGTCACACCTGTGAATTACGTCACAGGTGAGAGCACGCGATTTTGGACAGTTCCGCTCTAAGCCGGAACTATTTTCACTTTCTGTGGCTCAAACATGGTTGAAGTTGAACAGAAACAATCTGCTAACGATGATGCAGAAGCAGTTAATAAACTGGTAAAATGAAGAAGAATCTTACCTATTATCAACTCCGATGATTCGGACGATGTCATATATATTCCAGTCAAATGAACTATGAACAATTCCATGTGAACAATAAATTTATCCAGTTCCGAGCTGAATTTCCACGTGTTGCTCTTCGAGAGTTTGTTTACGTCGATGATTAAAATATCGTCACTTCGAAACTTATCTTTCTACTTTTAGCACGATTTCCAAACATTTTTTGTATGAACCAACATTATTTACACACACCATCAGAATCTTCACAATATCCCGTTCCAAGTGCCATGCTTGTTTGGTCAGAATAAACACAATTTTTACAGAAAATTTCCGAAACTTTAAAAAATGAATCGCATCAAATTATGAGGTCAATCGGTATCGTTACGTCACAATTATTTAAATTATGTGTCCATCCGTGTAACTGCACGCGCAATTGTACGTTGGGGTTCAAAATGGGAGAATCAGCTGATCTGGGCTTATTTTGTCACATCTTCTCTATAGAATTAGCACATTTTAGTGGTTGAAAGTGTGTAATAAACAGAATAATCAATTGGTTTCGATGATTACGTGACATAATTCACTCGGGTAGCCGGTCCTATTGGTAAAACCCTCGTTCGCTCCGTTCACTTGGGTTTTACCAGGCCCGACCCCCCTCGTTAATTATGTCACGTAATCATCGAAACCAATTGATTACTCTCTATTTAACCTTTGTTTATTTGTTTATTGGCAATTTCTTAATTTATTTATCAGCATCGGTATGCTTAAATGACTCCTCAGCGTATAGCATTTCAATCAGCCCTCAAGGCAAGCACGGAGGGGTAACTCACATTTTATGTTCACCAACTTGAAGGATAGTACAAGAAAAAATGATTTATTCCACTGAGTCCGTGGCACATAGGCCTACCTTTAAAAAAAATATATAGTTGTTAATAATGTCTTGGATGCTCTTTTCCTATTTAATTTTCCTATCTTTGAGAAGTTATTTTGAAAATATAAATTATTTTATCACCTCTTTTCATTCTGCATGATTTTTATTAACTGATTATATGGAAATATTATACCAGTATAGCTTATGTTCTGCTTATTCACTGGTATTTTATATTTGAGAATCTGGTTGTATATAAAGACTATTTATAGTATAAAGACATCATATTGAAAACCAAACACAGTACAGTTCTTAAAGCTGTGTAATTATTATGATACAGCTAGTTAGAGAGTATTACTTATAATTACATCTCATTGAAATATATCAATCTGAACATGCACTTTGAGTTGAAACTATCGTAAAATATCGTTAAATATTGGGAACTTTATTTCATTATATGCTTGCCCAGTAATCGTCGTATCTTCGGAGCTACAGTGAACTTGTTATTGCACACTACAGGTTCCGTTATCTCACTGTTGGCTTTGAAACTAAAACGCGCTGTCACGGTCGATCGAGTGATAATTGCGTGCACACTGTCCACTAGCCAATCAAAAGCGATAAATTTATGACTGCACATGATCGATCGATAATTCTATGTTTGGGTCGCAGCGTGTCCATTTCAAATTTAGGCCTAGGCTCTTTGCTGTTTGTAAACACTGACACGTGTGCTCTTTAATTAAGTACAGTTAATGATTTTATTAATTAAGACTTAACTAGCATCTTTGAGCCCAAATAAGCCGCATATAATAAAACGAATACCTACAGTGAATACCTGAAAAATATCATTCGTGTCTGAAACGAAATATCGAATTTTCACGAATGGCTTGTAGCCGCTCGTGAACGATCGATATTTCTGTCACGAATGATATGTTTCGGTATTCAGAAAGAAAATTGTAGGTATTCTCTATACCGTCATGTAACATAAATAGAAGCTGCCTGTGGTTATAATCCACTGATTTCAATTCTACCGCAAATATATATTTACATGTATATAAGTTGTACAGTATAGGGCCTATTTTTAGTTGTGAAGTAAGTATATATATAAATATGAGATAAGAGGGACAGAGAAAGAGCGAAAGAGATCGATACAATAACAGGGGCGAGAAAGGGAGAAGGGGAGAGAGAAAGAGAGTGAGAAATAGACCGAGACAGCAGGAGAGAGAGAATGAGAGAGAGCGCAAATTAATAGAAGAGAGAGGGATAGAGACAGCGCGCGAATGGAAGAGAAAGAGAACGAGACAATAGAAGAGAGATAGAGCGAGAGAGAGATAGAGAGAGAGAGAGAGAGAGAGAGAGAGATAGGGAGTGAGAGAGAAAGAAATCGATACCATAGAAGAGAGAGCTATAGAGAAAGAGAAATAGAGAGAAAGAAAGAGGGCGAGACAATGGAATAGGGAGAGAGAGGGGCAAGATATAGAGAGAGAGAAAGAAAGAGAGCGAGACAATGGAAGAGAGAGATAGTGAGCGAGCAAGAGATAGAGATAGTGAGAGAATGAGAGAGTGCGAATTAATAGAAGAGAGAGAGAGAGAGAAAAAGACAGCGCGAATGGAAAAGAAGGAGAACGAGACAATAGAAGAGAGATAGAGCGAGAGAAAGAGAGAGAGAGAGGGAGAAAGAGAGTGAGAAAGAAAGGGAGCGATATCATAGAAGAGAGAGAGAGAGAGATATAGAGAAAAAGAAATAGAGAGACAGATAGAGGGCGAGACAATGGAAGAGGGAGAGGGGGGGCAATATATAGAGAAAGAAAGAGAGCGAGACAATGGAAGAGAGAGAGAGAGAGAGAGAGAGAGAGAGAGAGAGAGAGAGAGAGAGAGAGAGAGAGAGAGAGAGAGACCGAGCAAGAGATAGAGCGAGAGAGAGAGAGAGAGAGAGAGAGAGAGAGAGAGAGAGGGAGAGAGAGAGCGAGAGAAGGGAGAGGGAGATACCTTACAAGTCAAAATATAAACCACATACATTTAAGCATTGCTGATATAACGAATAGATGGAGGGCCAGGATGATAACAAAGTAATTATTATGTTTATAATTGTTTAATTATCATAGTTTTATATAAAAAGAGACATTCAATTTTGATGAATAATGTTTTCGTATATGGATGGAATGAAACAATGCAACTTTGTCCGTTTGTGTGATGATGTTCGTGTGCAAATTATGTAAGGAACGGACACAGCCCGTTTGTGTGATGATGTTCGTATCCATAGTGACGAGCGGACACAGTCCGGAATGATGTTAGAAATATTAAAGTTTTATTAAATTGACGCACTCGCAGTGGGAAATTGTGGAAACAAAAATCGCATATTGAAACCATTCAAAGATCTTCAGTCCACTAATAATCACCACCAAGAAGAACATGGAGAAAGTGATCAAACGGTGTTACTATATTAATTATTAATAGCTCCCCATATAATACTGGCCCTAGCCTATAGCCCCGTAGGATTTTCTTGCTCTAGAGCAGACTCTATATAAGTTATGTACCTTGGGTCAAGGGCTTCCAAAAAAATTTGGGTAGACTTCGTCATATGGTTCTCCCGTCTCCATGGCAACCGTTTTCAAAATGGCTGCCAAAATGTAATATGTTCACATCAGAAAGTCAATAAAGTGGTCTTCCAGTCATATATGTGGAAGAGTAATAAACTGAATTATATATCAAAATATCCGTATTGATACGGTGGTTAACATGCCGGTGTTACCTTTTCATGTAATAGTGTACATTATCATTTTATGTTTGATAAAATAGGCTTTTTCGTGAATCAAACCAGTGAAAAATGGAATCCCCAACTGCCTAAGTAACATCTACATCTAGTTTTGGACGGGAACGTAACTAAACAATAGATGAGGGATATGCTCACATTTTGAAAGCGTATTTTGGAGTATCTCAATGTTCCATGGTTCATTTTTGGGGTAAAATCGCGTTTTTGGTGAAAAATGAGATAATTCTGGAATCCATCACAACATGATATGCATCGTTAATTCGTTCCAACTGATGACAATTCCAGTGACAATTTTGACCAAATGTAGGACAATATTGTTTTCTTAAATTAACTAGAAGTTTTTAACTAGCCACGGGGTAGGGACCAGGACACAAGCTTGCAATGTGTTGGAAATTTCCAACCTGACACCCCCTATAAGGTTGGAAAATTTCTAACTGATGGCCATTTCAGTCCAAAAAATTTACCAAAAGAAGGAAAATATGCAAATATTGGTCCAAAAACAATAAATTCCCGGCATTAAATTGTTTGAAAATCAAACTACAAGCACATTTCAACCTATTGTTGGTGTGAAATTTCCAACTAATGTTGTTTCAGGTATGAAATTTCCAACTGTTGAAAATTTTGACCAAAGTTGGGAGGTGAGACACCCCCCCCCCCCCAACCCCCCCCCCTCGCCACGTCTCTGTTGGCATCCCATACAGTCATACTATACAGTGACACATTGAACAAGTCAACCACCGGTCGGTTCACATAAATCATAAATATCGCGAGACCATATCCTCGTGCATATCATAATTAGCATCATCATTATCAGCTGAACGTCAGGGGAGTGGGGCTTTGATAAGTTCTCTGATTATTAACCCTTCCATGACTGGAGCTTCGTGAAAATTTGTGAAAACACTGTGCCAATGCATTCTCTTATATATCCAAGTCTCCTAAACCTTGACTATGTAAGCCAGTTCATTATCTTATATATATGCGAGGCTCCATATGGGAGACTCGCATATATAAGAAAATGCACTGACACATGATCTGCAATGCAGCACCAGTGCAGCTCCCGTCATCAGAGGGTTTAGGCTTTCTGATATAAAAACACACTTCATCACCGAAGGTTTCAGTAAAATTTCGATAACGAAGTGATGAATTCCTGATTGTTCAACATTCCATGAACGCTCCATATCAAATTCAGCAGGTACGTGTACATACGGCCATATAAGGAAAAAAAATCACATTTCAAGTGTGAAAACGTAATTTTGATTTTGAAGATTTTTGTTATAATTTTAGTGCCACAACTTTCTGCGAATTTGAGAATATAAAGTCTGTAGAATGGTATTGCATACATTTGTCCAGTTTTGTGTCTTCATCCTGGAATATTGATTCGAGTGTATAGTCACATAGAAATGTCATTGCCTAGAATCATGCACGATTCCCCCAAATTACGTCACAACGTGCTACGTTAATCGCTTCGATTGGACACTTTTACCTTGTATTTGGGCTACTCATGAGTTCTGATTGGCGCTACTGTCGTGGAATGATACTGGAATCATATTCTACCCATTCGAAAACAATGTGCAAAGTAGAACAAACTGTGTTTTAAAAACATGCACATGTACAAATGTATATATAACCTGGTTTTGCTGTGAAATGTGAACCGAAACCATCACTACTGTTGTAGTCCATTATGTGAAATTGACCTGTCCCAAATGTTCACTACATCTATAATAGACCTATATAAGAGACCTTAGAATGAAACGGCATCGCGTCACGTACCATTTATTCACTGTAGCAGGCAGTTAATTCAATTTAACGGAGGCGTGGCATCTTGCAGCGGTGATTCAAATAAATTCAATGTGGTTGCTGAATCAGAACTCCTGCCTGTATCCATCTAATTAACACGACATCTATTCATTCGTCCTCAAATTGCCATATAATGCTCGAGTTATTTTTTTTAAATATCTATTCATGATGAATTTGGTATGCATGGACTCCATGGAGCGCTCATGGAATGTTCAACACACAGGAGTTCGTCACTTCGTTATCGAAGCTTTATTGTAACCTTCGGCGATGAAGTTTGTTTTTAGATCAGAAAACCTTAACCCTTTCATGGCGATAGCTGCGCTGGTGCAGCATTAAATATCCTGTGCCATTGCATTCGCGTATAAACGGGCCCTGAGCGATTGGAAACATTAAAACCGCAATTCGTACGTTTTGGACACCAGTCTACAATTGCAACCAATACGCACACGATTAGATAGCGAAAGATACTTAATCTGGGCTAACGATTAGATAGAGATTGGTATTAAATCGCAATAATACAAGCCACGCGATATTAGGATTATTGACGAAATAACGGAGTTTTTATTTTAGCAGAGCTTTTAAAGGTACTCAATCCGATAAAACTCATCTCAATTACTATTTCAATGGCTTCGGGGGTCAAAAATATTTGATTCGAGTCGAGGAAGTCACACATCAAAGCTCAGATTTGTTAGATATCGATTTTAGAAATCTATTATTTTTCATTATCGGGAATTATTTCTGGCCCAGTACGTAGTCAAAATTGCGTGATTATTACCACTTGATTTTAGAGTTATCCATCCTTGTCTGTTTGAATAGAGTTTTGGTGTAATCATCTCGAGCAGGTTTCAAAATTGACGGCAATTATTAGTACTCATCTCGAGAAATTAGCAAATTTCAAAAATCAATATCTAATAACTCTGAGCTTTGTTTAATGGGTTCCTCGACTCGAATCAAATATTTTTTACCCCCAAAGCCAAAGAAATAGTAATATAGGACCCTCTGATCGGATTGTTGTTGTTGGAATCTGTTGAGATGGGGACCCTCTTTACGGATTGAGTACCTTTAACGTGCCTCGGAGCCAAAACTCTCTGAACCCCACCCACGCAGTTTTAGAGTTTGGGGATGAAGATTTGAAAGGGCTTCAGCCCTCTCCTCTCCTACAACACACATTATATATTATATTTCGCTATCTCTAATCGATTAAATATATTTCGCTATCTAATCTATTAAATATATTTTGGAGTTCACAACGATATATATAAATAGGTGCACATTTTCAAAACCGGACAAACCCTTCAGCAGATTCCTATCAAATAAACAGGCACGTGGCTATAGGGTCTCCGTTGGGGGTGTCCACCTTGATAATTCCACAACTGCACCCCCCCCCCCCCCCCCTTGAATCAGACCAGAGACAAGATTTTGCATAATTCATAATTCCATTTGCACCCCCCCCCCCCTGAATCAAATAACACCCCTTGAATCAGACCAAAGGTTTGCATAATTTCATTCCCTCCTTGCACCTAAGTGTTCACAGACCTAATAGCCTATTTATAAACCATGGTTGTAGCTACCCGGTATGATTATATTAATATATTTTGAACCTGAAAATTGCACAAATCCTAAAATTTAGTGGTCTAACTCCAGACAAATGCACACGACTACGGGCAATAGACCAGGACACACCCGACCGCCCATGGTTGTTCGGCCCGGTGTGAGAAAAGTATGAAAACTAAACAAGAAAATCGCAAAATCCTAGCATCTAGACTGCCCTCAAGCTTTCCTAGTGTTGGTAATTTAATTCATTTCAGTCAACAATTTTAACCAAATGTAGTACAATATTGTTTTCCTAAACTCATTAGCATTTTTTTTATTGGCCACGGGGAGGGACCAGGACACACCGGGCGGACCATGGTTCGGCCCGGTGTGCGAAAATTTTGAAATCTGAATAAGAAAATCGCAAAATCCTAGCATCTAGACTAGCCTCAAGCATTCATAGAGTTGGACATTTCAAACCTGACACCCCGACTTAGGTTGGAAAATTTCCAACTGATGAAGTTTTTGACTAGCCATGGGGGAGGGACCAGGACACAAGCTTTCCAAATGTTGGAAATTTCCAACCTGACACCCCCTAAGGTTGGAAAGTTTCTAACTGATGGCCATTTCAGTCCAACATTTTTACCAAAAGAAGGAAAATATGTAAATATTGGTCCAAAAACAATAAAATATTGATTGAAAATCAAACTACAAGAACATTTTCAACCTATTGTTGGTGTGAAATTTCCAACTAATGTTGTGTCAGGTATGAAATTTCCAACTGTTGAAAATTATGACCAAAGTTGGGGGTGAGACACCCCCCCCAACCACCCCCCCCCCCCCCCCTGTCGCCACGTCTCTGACTTCATGGCAGTATACATGAGACTCATTTTACCCCCATCCAAAAAGGTTGGGGTATATATACAACCATCATGTAAAGCAGACACACACATATATATAGGGACGTCGCATAACGGAAGTGCATGTTTGGAGGGGAGGGGGCAATGTAGCGCATTACTTAGATGCCACTGTGGCAGAAATGGTAATCCCGAAATCAAATCCTCACAAAGATGAATACTTGTTTTGTAATAATTATCATGTTATGTTCAATTTCTCAGCTTTTCATCCTATCAGTAGGTCCCAGTAAAGTAATTATTAAGGATGAAAATAGATTAATAGAAGAAATCTTAATATCGTTCCAAAAGATTGTCCTTTGCTGATTCCATCTTCGCCAGTGATAAGCAACATTGCCTGTTAACTTCAGTGGCTCTGTGGCCCTCAGCTTGTCCATATATTTGGACATAGCTGTAGCTCCAGTCCTATACTCCTGACACCATGTATATGACCATTGATGTAAGCTGTTTGTTGTGTGTGTTCTGATATTTTAATACAGCTGAACACCAGAGAAGGAAGCAGAATGATATGTATAAAATCTGTGATGCTTACCTATAATTGATTGTGACACTTCTATAAGGCACTAACTTCTACAATATTGAGTTCGAGGGAATATGAACTCTAGATATATAACATATTTGGTTAATTGAACGCGACATCAATTGAGACAGACCGTGGTTTGTTATGGTTGAGGTATATGATATGTTAAGCTTTTTGTTTGGTCCTTCTTGCTACAAATAGATAATTCCTGTAAAACGAACAACACCGTGATATGGCATAGTGACTAAAACAGTTATAATGATGGTATTCTGTGAGATAACAGGGCAAAAGTTGGCAATCTGTCCGAGCATAAGCTTGAGAAATGTAACGTTTTATTGGGCATTTCTTCTGCTTGCCTCTGGGACAGTGTCTACACCATCTGTAAAGCCTCTTCAATAAGGCAATGTGAAAAGTTAGCATTCAAAGGTAAGACAAATTGATGATTCAATCCACAATGCATACTTTTGTGGTACTTTCTGCAAGAATAATCGTATCATCGAGATTCCGATAACACACATTATGTTTATGTTCATGTACATGTAGTGTCTAAGTCTATTTTAAAACCCGTCACTTAAAAACATTGTCTTTGATGGCTTAATTGTCGAGAAAAGATTCTAAATCGTTTAGATACATTGAAAACAGGAATGGCGACAGTGAATCAACTTGTCTCCAACCAGTTTCATCTTATCATTTTAAGTAAGGCCAGATTCTATTTTATCACATGATTAGCACTATTTTCCGATGTAATATTCGAGCGTAATAGACACGTGTAATATCATCGCGTGCAATGACGTCACGCTGCTCTTTGGGACAATGATCGCTGGCTGCAGTTAATTGTTGTTTTCTATAAAATTTTAGCGATTATATGATCATGTGATAAAAAGTATCTCAAACTCGTTCTATTTTATACGTAATTTATCAACCTCGTCCACTAAATTCGATTTGAGCCTCGGTAAACCTCGGCTCAAATCGAATTTAGTGAACTTGGTTGATAAATTCCGTATAAAATAGTAACTCGTTTGAGATCCTCTATATAGTGTCAGTTATTATATAGAAATAAGGGAGGGGGTGTTGTTCCGATGGCTGAATTCCAGTTTTCACTGATTTTTAATAGCAAAAAGTACCCTGGTAACCATATAAACAGAATTAGTCCAGCGGTACCTTTTTACAGTTATTAATTACATCGAACACTTAAATAATAACGACATGAAGCTGGGAATTGTTATAAAATGACATGAATTAATGATGATTATTATGTTGTGATGGATCCCAGAATTCTCAAATTTTTTTTACAAAGAGATCTTTACCTCAAAACGAACCCTAGATGTACATAACCATTGACATAAACCAAAATTATATCACAAAATGTAAACATGCCTACCCTTTTTATGTCCAGTTGCGTTCCCATTCCAGAATATATGTTAATATTATTCAGCCGGCTAGATTCCATTTTTCACTGTTTTGGTTAAAGAAAAAACTATTTTACCCCAAAAATAAGCAGTCTTATAACACACACGGACAGGCAACATTGGTATGTTATCAGCTGAATCACCACAGTCATTTTGATATATCTATAAGCAGATCAATGAATAGCGATAGTCAAAATGATGCAAACAGCGTTGAAATTTGACTAAATCCAGATTTCATCGTGTTTATTTACAAAAATCCCATTTTACCCCAAAAATAGAAAATCGTACATTTCGCAAAAAGGCAACACCGACATGTTATCTGCTGTAGCAATACGACACATAATTCATCGTGTTACTCCTCTTTCACATGATTCAATTCGAATACGTGCCGGTTCTACTCCCCACTAACAAATGTGTATAGTACCTATATAGAGATAAAGGGGATGTTATTCAGTGTACAGGATTCCAGTTTTCACTGATTTCAGTAATTCAAAACAAATTACCCATAGAATCTGCCTTATTCCAACAACGCTTTATTATATTTATAACTGACATCTAGCAAATAAATTATTAACAAATGAACCTGAGAATTGTTATAAAATGGCATGAATTACCGATGCATATCATGTTGTGATGGATTCCAGAATTCTCTCATTTTTCACCAAAAAAGCGATTTTTACCCCAAAAATGAACCTGGAACATTGAGATACTCCAAAATACGCTTTCAAAATATGAACAATCCCCCATTTATTGTTTAGTTATATTCCTGTCCAAAACTAGATGAAGATGTTACTTAGGCAGTTGGATTCCATTTTTCACTGGTTTGATTCACGAAAAAGCCTATTTTACCCCAATAATAAAATGATAACGTACACTATTACACGAAAAGTTAACAGCATCTTAACCGCCGTATCAGTACGGATATTTTGATATATAAGTTAGTTTGTTACTCTTCCACATATTTGACTGGAAGAACACTTTATTGACTTTCTGATGTGAAAATATTACATCTTGGCAGCCATTTTGAAAACGGTTGCCATGGAGACGGGAGAACAATTTGACGAAGTCTACCCAAACAATTTTGGAAGCCCTTGACCCCAGGTACGTAACTTATATGGAGTCTGATCTAGAGCAAGAAAATCCTACGGGGCTATAGGCTAGGGCCAGTAATAATAACGTAATTTCGCGTTTTGAGCCCCATTGTTATGTTAACAAAATGATTCGTCAACAAAGATCGCCGATACCACGATAAGTTCAAATTCTTCGACCGTCTCCGATGTTTAATGCCAAGTTTGAATTAAACTTTCTTAATAGACTAATTGGACATTGATAGGTAATGCCACTGTAACCTGTACTATTTACATGGTTTCGACATGTAACCTGTACTATTTACATGGTTTCGATATGTAACCTGTACTATTTACATGGTTTCGACATGTAACCTGTACTATTTACATGGTTTCGACATGTAACCTGTACTATTTACATGGTTTCGACATGTAACCTGTACTATTTACATGGTTGTGACATGTAACCTGTACTATTTACATGGTTTCGACATGCGGAATATTGTTACTGGAGAGCTATTAATAAGAACATTAGAACAAAGTCCATCTATATTTATTTTAACTTGTTGATGAGTTGTTTTACTGACTTTAATAAAATTTATATTATTGCACATTATCAAATCTCTTGAGTCCCTTAATGTTCACAAAAGTCACACAAGCACGAACTACAATGTTCTAACGCCATCGGGGTGTTGAGACGCCATGGCCCCATGACTCGTACCCCAGAGGCGGCTAGAGGGTCTACATCGGGGTGTCGCGACGCCATGGCCCTTGGCTCGTATCCCAGATGCCACTAGAGGGTATAAATTGGGGTGTCCAACTAATTTGCATGTGCATCCAACTTGAACCAGATCGAAATTTCGTGCGTGGAACATTTCCAACCATAGTGCTGTTAGATGAACTTTTCCAACTGGGTGGTATACCCCAAACAGTTGGACAATTTCCAACCCAATACCCATTATTGTTAGAAATTTTATAACTGATAGCCACTTCAGTCCAATATAATTGATGAATAATAGGAATATTCGATTTTTTGTCTAAAAACAAAAATTAAAAAAATATTTCATGATTGAGTCCAAACCCCCTTCTCGTGCTGATGGGGTCATTGCCACAAGGGATCGATCACATCGGTAGCCAGCTTTTTAAAAATGTCACAAGGCTAGCCAGATTCTCACTGAAGATCACATTCGTAGCTAGCTTTTCATATTGTCACATAGAACGTGATTAGTTATTTGCATTTCTAGCAAGCTAAATACAAAAACACACATTCCCGCGCTCGTCTGTGTCTTTTGCCTTCTTTACACGCACCAGTATAATTATAAAGTTCTTTACCCCCCCCGAGGGCTTTATTGACCAAAGTGTATACATCGTGAAAACTCAAAGCCTTAACTAATGTCTGGCCTTGCCAAATGTTGCCAATATTACGAAAGCGCTGGTCGCCCCATTTTGTCGCAACTGTAAACATACGTGATATCACGTGATCCAGCGAGATTTGAATAGCTGTCAACAAATGTGACGGTTTTGTAAAGCTGGACTATGATAGGAGCCTTGTGACAATCAATGACACCATCTAATCAGCCTCATTAGTCTGACGTGACATGTTGACATCACCGATCATGACAGTATGACGTCATATTTAATTGTTCCCTGCATAATTCGCGTCCGAATTTCAGCAATTCATCTGTAAATCCTGTGATCTTCCTCGCGACAGTAATCCAGACAAGAACCAGTGTCTGTTTAACACATCGTGACGTCATAACACGAACTCGTAATCAATCTGAAGCAAAAACAGAAGCATGTCCCCTCGATACGCTGGTCTGACAGATAGAGTTATGTCCCCTCGATACGCTGGTGTGACATATTGGAATCAGGGAGCTAAATGTGTTCTAGAGTCGGGAACGAGTACACCGTGGAATGCTAAAAGTGAAGGTAACTGAAGAATGACCTTCACCTGATACATGCGACACGTTATTAAAGGATGACATCGCGTTTATTTGATTTGTACATCATATCTAAATAATTTAAACTGGTGAATGAATGGGGAGTGGATTTTTGTGAGCGGGAAATTTATTTAACTAGCTGCTGTAGTTCTGGATTTGTCCAGATCAAATTTGGCTGTGGGATAGCCCTGTCGTACACTTGGGGATTTATTTTAAAAAGTAAACACATGACCTATAATTTTTCTACCATTTTCGTGATCAACTGGTGTCAATCTAGCCGGGTAAACATCACTGATATGGCCTGCAGGCTTCAATTCAGTGAATTTGGCCGAAACGTTAACACTGTCGCCTATGCGAAACCATTTAGTTCCGTGATTCCTATAAGAAAAATTTGAATTTTACGAAATTTCACGTTTCGCCATGATAAGTTGTTAATTTCATAATTTCTTATTTTCAAATGATAATGACCACATTTTGGACAGATTTAAAGAAGAAACGCATGGATTCGCCTGTAGATAATAAAGAAAGTGATAAATCTGGGAGTTTTGCATGGACATCAGGTACCATTATGGGGTCAGAGGGTATGAAGTCCCCCCTCCCCACAATTTTGAGGAGTGTTAGCCCCCCCTCCCTCATTGGGAAAAGGTGGCAGTTGACCTAATTAAGCTTCCGGCACACAGTAGCCTTATTGGGGATGGTAGCCCCACCCCAATTGGGGGGGGGGGGTGATGACATCACCACTAGAGTTACTGTCGTGCAAGACTGTTATGGCAGGTTTGTTAAACGGACAGTATGCCCTGTCATCTGGTCAAATTTCATGCCTGAGGCTTTGTCTGATGTTGTATCATTATGTTTAGATATTTCAATTGACTTATGGTTGCTTTATATTGCTATTAAAGTATTTTTAATTTAAATTTTCTGTTAATTTTGGTAAATCTTTATTATAATCTTCATTATAAATTGCCAAATTCTGCACGAAAAGGGTTAAAATTGGACAAGATATCCCTCTCAAAATGTATATTAACATTTCCTCTTCAATTTAGTAATATTATGGTATATAAGGGCATACTTCAGTTATACGAGATGCATCAGCTAGTAAAATTGAAAAACAAATCAAAATTTTTTGGCTTTATTTTGATGATTGACACAAATTTTCAGGATGACTCATATTGAAAAAATAAACCACTACTGACCGATATAATCCACGTTTGGTTTCAGTAAAGTCTATATTTGGATAAAATACTATAAGAAACGCTGTGTTTTACGCATATACATATATATAGGAATCAGGGAGCTAAATGTGTTCTAGAGTCGGGAACGAGTACACCGTACTAAAGGTGAAGGTAACTGAAGAATGACCTTCACCTGATACATGCGACACGTTATTAAAGGATAACATCGCGTTTATTTGATTTGTACATCATATCTGAATAACTTAAACTGGTGAATGAATGGGGGAATGGAATTTTGTGAGCGGAAAATTTATTTAACTAGCTGCTGTAGTTCTGGATTTGTCCAGATCAAATTTGGCTGTGGGATAGCCCTGTCGTACACTTGGGGATTTATTTTAAAAAGTAAACGCATGACCTATAATTTTTCTACCATTTTCGTGATCAACTGGTGTCAATCTAGCCGGGTAAACATCACTGATATGGCCTGCAGGCTTCAATTCAGTGAATTTGGCCGAAACGTTAACACTGTCGCCTATGCGAAACCATTTAGTTCCGTGATTCCTATAGAGTTATGTCCTCTCACCACGCTGGTCAGACATATAGAGTTATGTCCCCTCGATACGCTGGTGTGACAGATAGAGTTCTGTCCCCTCGATACGCTGGTGTGACATATTTAGTTATGTCCTCTCACTACGCTGGTCAGACAGATAGATTCTGTCCCCTCGATTGGCTGATCTGAAAGATAGAGTTATGTACCCTTGATACACTGGTGTGACATACTGATTACTGTCCTCTCGTCATGCTGGTCCCCTCGATTGGCTGGACTGACAGATAGAGTTCTGTCTCCTCGATACGCTGGTTGACATATACAATAGAGTTCTGTCCCCTCGGTTGGCTGATCTGACAAATAGAGTTATGTCCCCTCCTTACGCTGGTTTGGCCACTGACACAACGAAGTCCGGGAGCTGATAGGGGTACCCTTGCACCCACTGGGACTTAAATTTAGCTCATACATTTTGTTCCTTATTATGTCCTCAACTTTTAAGCAATGTTAACATGAACAAAGGTGACTGTATAGACTCCAGACAAGACGCCGTTTTTCACACTAGGCCCTAAGTCAGTTTGATGCAAATTATAGCGGGAAAATCTTTGTTAAATGTATACAAATGTATATATTTTCGTGAAGCTAAGACATAATGCTAAATTTAGAGTGCAAAATTGAAACTCCCAATCGAAAATGGCCACAAAAATGGCCACCGGAAGTTGAAAATATGACGCTTAAAAGTTGAAGGACATAATAAGGAACAAAATGAGTGGGGTAACGTTAAGTCTTAAGTCCAGGGGTGCAAATGTATCCATATCAGCTCTCGGACTAACGTAATAGTGTCTGTTTTTGGAATAAGAAAATCCATAAAAATGGTTGTCGCCACGTGTCATTTCTAATCACGTGTTCTTGTCTGACTTCAAGCTTACTCAACATACGAACATTGTTATTACAAGTTGAAGTTGTTTAAGGAGATTTAGCAGAAGGTATACACAACAAGCTTGATTCAATCCCGCATAGCGGGCTAGCATCACTAAATTCACCCTCTGGGGACCTCATTCTATTTAGGCCTCATATTCTCTGGAAAGATTCTTTATTATAAAATTTCTACAGAAACTTCTTCACATAGATTCTATTTGTTTTTTTAGTTTAGTTTTGTCTGTATCCCCAAATTGACAGACGACACATTGCATAATCGAGGTTCCCAATGGGTGTACATCACAATATTCACCATTTGGGAATTTCAATATGAGTCTATATCTCCCATAGCAGATGAGGCCATGCAGAATGAGGTTCCCAGAGGGTAAATTTAGTGATGCTAGACCGCTATGCGAGATAACGTTCAAATTCACCCTATGGGGACCGCATTCTGCAAATGACAGGCACACTAAAGGCAGACTTGTCTGACTTTTTGGCGTAGAAATTGTTCCAATTTAATATGGTCAGTTTAGTTTCTCATTATAATGCAAAATGAACTGTAAGTAACCAAAGTGTTTAATAGGAAAAATGCAACAAAATTTACATTATGTACGTGATGGCAGTGACCATATCATCGTAGCGAGGAGACATAACACTGTCGTGCAGATTAGTCTGAAGCGTCATGTTTCCATCATCGATCCCGAATGATGACGTCATATGAGTATCTATATGGATCCGGTGTTTCTCCGCCATCCATGTGACCGAGGTCCGAACATGTAACATAGTTTTTTCGGGTAACCTAGTCTCTTTGGCACGCGCTGTAAGTAGCCCACTTTTATGGAATGTCTAAAAATAGAAGAGGTCAGGGGTGAATGGTAATTTATGGTTAAACATTTTGCATATATTATATATGTCATAAAACAATCATTTTGAGACACACATTCCTGTAAAGTCAGCTGATCAAGGGGAGCTTATAGGGAGGTTTAGATTAAAACTTCTATCTTCGAATGACAAGCCACAGGTTAGATGAAACTAAATATGTAGAATTACGTCCCTTTAGGTTTTACATTTTATCTCTAATACGGGAGTACCTAAAACGCTGAATCAGCTGCTGATCAGCAGGTTACCATCTAAAATGCTGATCAGCAGATTTCCCGATTTCAGTTTAACTCAAACATAACGACGATAGTCGGTCGCAGATTGTGTAAATGGCACGTGATATAAATATTATATATATGCCAATGCAGGAAGGGGACATATTTTGACCGCCCGCCATACCCGTTCAGCAGGAAGGGGACATATTTTGACCGCCCGCCATACCCGTTCAGCAGGAAGGGGACATATTTTGACCGCCCGCCATACCCGTTCAGCATGAAGGGGACATATTTTGACCGCCCGCCATACCCGTTCAGCAGGAAGGGGACATATTTTGACCGCCCGCCATACCCGTTCAGCAGGAAGGGGACATATTTTGACCGCCCGCCATACCCGTTCAGCAGGAAGGGGACATATTTTGACCGCCCGCCATACCCGTTCAGCAGGAAGGGGACATATTTTGACCGCCCGCCATACCCGTTCAGCAGGAAGGGGACATATTTTGACCGCCCGCCATACCCGTTCAGCAGGAAGGGGACATATTTTGACCGCCCGCCATACCCGTTCAGCAGGAAGGGGACATATTTTGACCGCCCGCCATACCCGTTCAGCAGGAAGGGGACATATTTTGACCGCCCGCCATACCCGTTCAGCAGTTCAAAATCCTGTTCAACAGTACGGTGGCTGCAGTTCAGCAGATTGTAGCGAACGCAGTTTAACCCTTTACCCAACAAACCGGCCAAAAACGGCCAAATAAAGCTGCAACAGCCTAAATTATCTTGGGTCTGTCTCAATAAAACCATACAAATATGGATATCATTGGAACCGGCTCGTTGACCACATTGTGATGGTTACAGTTATGCCCTGTGCCAATGCACTCTCTTATATATGCGAGTCGACCATAGGTCGCCTCGCATATATAAGAGAATGCATGGGCCTAAAAGAATGCATTGGCAAAGGACCGTTCTGTTGGGTAAAGGGTTAACTCAATTATAACGGAGTGCAAAGAGTTTAGGTTGTGAACATGACTTGTAATCGATGGGCCATAACCATATACAGGGAGGGAAAACCATTTGTCCGATGTCTACACCAGTTCAGCAGTTCTGAAACGAAGACATTGTATTTATAGATATTAACCCTGTCTTTATTAAATACTCATTGACGAGTAGTCCCCTTAGAAAATGTTCAGACAATAAGTTCATCAAACGGCGATATGTTGTACTTTCAACGTGAACATTTCCCATTAATGCATAGGAATCCTTCTGCACTTGTATTATTTCTTCATGTGTCTGTCGTCTGCCCATATATCCTGAACATCCCTCCAGATGAATAATATACCATTCCAATAATTGAATGGCAAAATTAAACAAAGGGTTAGATTGGTATATAATTGTATAATTGGATCCTTCCAGGGGGTGTTTGAAAAATATTTCAGACACATAAGATGATTCCTATGCATTAATGGGAAATGTTCACGTTGAAAGTTGGAAAAAATAGCTTTTTTTGCACCCCGTCCCACTCCCTCATACGTGACCGGACAAATTGTTTCCCCCTCCCACTCCCTCATTCTCCCTCATACGTGACCGGACAAATTGTTTGACACTCCCTCATAAGTGACATGACAAATTGTTTGACACCCCCACTCCCTCATAGGTGACCTGACAAATTGTTTGTCACCCCTGGTCTGCAGCGGGTGAGTTTAGTGATGCTAGCTCGCTATGTGGAATAGCGTCACTAAATTCACCCTCTGGAGACCTCATTCTGCAACTGACAGACACGCTATTTGCAGGCTTGTGAGGAGTATGGTTAGGAAATCGACAAAACGGTGGGGGGTGGGGGGTATAGCAAAAGATGAAGTCAGCGTCAAATTAACAGCTTAAGATTATAAGGTCTGTCGAACCGATGAAATTATGGTCATGTAAATCCTGCAATTTCTTAATATGAATGTTCATTTCTCCAACGAGCACAATGAATTAATATGAATGTTCATTTCTCCAACGAACACAATGAATTAATATGAATGTTCATTTCTCCAACGAGCACAATGAATTAATATGAATGTTCATTTCTCCAACGAGCACAATGAATTAATATGAATGTTCATTTCTCCAACGAACACAATGAATTAATATGAATGTTCATTTCTCCAACGAGCACAATGAATTAATATGAATGTTCATTTCTCCAACGAACACAATGAATTAATATGAATGTTCATTTCTCCAACGAGCACAATGAATTAATATGAATGTTCATTTCTCCAACGAGCACAATGAATTAATATGAATGTTCATTTCTCCAACGAGCACAATGAATTAATATGAATGTTCATTTCTCCAACGAGCACAATGAATTAATATGAATGTTCATTTCTCCAACGAGCACAATGAATTAATATGAATGTTCATTTCTCCAACGAGCACAATGAATTAATATGAATGTTCATTTCTCCAACGAACACAATGAATTAATATGAATGTTCATTTCTCCAACGAACACAATGAATTAATATGAATGTTCATTTCTCCAACGAACACAATGAATTAATATGAATGTTCATTTCTCCAACGAACACAATGAATTAATATGAATGTTCATTTCTCCAACGAGCACAATGAATTAATATGAATGTTCATTTCTCCAACGAACACAATGAATTAAATATTTAGAATTGTGTGCGTACTTCACGTTGTGTTTCTTTGTGTGACCCACATTATGTGAGTAAAGGGGGGATGCCCAATAGCAGAAGAGTCCACATATAGAGGTACCATGTCTTGCCCACCGGAAGCTGACATAAGCTAATGATAGGCAGAGCACCCTGCTGTAACGGCAGTTTCTGATATACAGTCTCAAAGATTTGGAACAGAAAAGATAGCAGAAACCCATAGAACACACACAAACTCTGTGTTATGATTTATGTTTCATGATAACAATTGATTAAGGCTTTGTATGACCCACATGCGTAATATAAGGTATGCGTACTTCACGTTGTGTTTCTAATATTGTATTACTGAGTTGGTTGTAATTTTCGACTAAATTAGTTAATTTCCACATTCTTCCAGTTCTTATACAATGACCGGGTACATTATCATGAGTTTTATTCTTATACAATGACCGGGTACATTATCATGAGTTTTATTCTTATACAATGACCGGGTACATTATCATGAGTTTTATTCTTATACAATGACCGGGTACATTATCATGAGTTTTATTCTTATACAATGACCGGGTACATTATCATGAGTTTTATTCTTATACAATGACTGGGTGTGTTATCATGAGTTTTATACAATGACTGGGTGTGTTATCATGAGTTTTATACAATGTCTGGGTATGTTATCATGAGTTTTATACAATGACTGGGTGTGTTATCATGAGTTTTATACAATGACTGGGTGTGTTATCATGAGTTTTATACAATGTCTGGGTATGTTATCATGAGTTTTATTCTTATACAATGACGGGGTGCATTATCATGAGTTTTATTCTTATACAATGACCGGGTACATTATCATGAGTTTTATTCTTATACAATGACGGGGTACATTATCATGAGTTTTATTCTTATACAATGACCGGGTACATTATCATGAGTTTTATTCTTATACAATGACCGGGTACATTATCATGAGTTTTATTCTTATACAATGACCGGGTACATTATCATGAGTTTTATTCTTATACAATGACTGGGTACATTATCATGAGTTTTATTCTTATACAATGACCGGGTACATTATCATGAGTTTTATTCTTATACAATGACCGGGTACATTATCATGAGTTTTATTCTTATACAATGACCGGGTACATTATCATGAGTTTTATTCTTATACAATGACGGGGTACATTATCATGAGTTTTATTCTTATACAATGACCGGGTGCATTATCATGAGTTTTATTCTTATACAATGACGGGGTACATTATCATGAGTTTTATTCTTATACAATGACCGGGTACATTATCATGAGTTTTATTCTTATACAATGACGGGGTACATTATCATGAGTTTTATTCTTATACAATCACTGGGTACATTATCATGAGTTTTATTCTTATACAATGACCGGGTACATTATCATGAGTTTTATTCTTATACAATGACTGGGTACATTATCATGAGTTTTATTCTTATACAATGACCGAGTGCATTATCATGAGTTTTATTCTTATGCAATGACCGGGTGCATTATCATGAGTTTTATTCACTTATTTATAAGCGAAAAAATATATCTTTAATGAACTGTTGTGACAGTGTTGTCACGTTTGTGGTTTAAACCGAATCGTTTCATAAAAAAAACCTCTTGCTTTATAATGAATCAAATATTTTTTAAGTTGTAGATTTTGAAAACAAATGCCATGGCGATCAATGCTGAATATAGTCACATTTTTGCCACCATAACTGTAGTAAATTGGTTCAGGCGAAATAACATAACAGTCTGTAAATAAAATAAAATAAATAGATAAAAATAAATCGACGTTGTTCTTATTTTCATTATAAATAACTCTACAATAATTATATTTCTCGTGTCAAAACGATTGTTGTGTAAACATTACTATTTTTATGTAAACATTACTATTTTTATGCAAACATTACTATTGCATTGTAAACATTACTATTGCATTGTAAACAGTACTATTGGTATGTATACATTACTATTGTTATGTAAACATTACTATTGGTATGTATACATTACTATTGCTATGTAGACATTACTATTGTTATATAGAAATTACTATTATTATGTAAACATTACTATTGTTATGGAGACATTACTATTGTTATGTAGACATTAATATTGTTATATAAACAGTACTATTGTTATGTAGACATTACTATTGTTATGTAAACATTACTCTTGTTATATAAACAGTACTATTGTTATGGAGACATTACTATTGTTATGTAGACATTACTATTGTTATATAAACAGTAATATTGTTATGTAGACATTACTATTGTTATGTAAACATTACTATTGGTATGTATACATTACTATTGCTATGTAGACATTACTATTGTTATATAGAAATTACTATTATTATGTAAACATTACTATTGTTATGGAGACATTACTATTGTTATGTAGACATTAATATTGTTATATAAACAGTACTATTGTTATGTAGACATTACTATTGTTATGTAAACATTACTCTTGTTATATAGACATTAATATTGTTATGGAGACATTACTATTGTTATGTAAACATTAATATTGTTATATAAACAGTACTATTGTTATGGAGACATTACTATTGTTATGTAAACATTAATATTGTTATATAGACATTAATATTGTTATGTAGACATTACTATTGTTATGTAAACATTACTATTGGTATGTATACATTACTATTGCTATGTAGACATTACTATTGTTATATAGAAATTACTATTATTATGTAAACATTACTATTGTTATGGAGACATTACTATTGTTATGTAAACATTAATATTGTTATATAAACAGTACTATTGTTATGTAGACATTACTATTGTTATGTACACATTAATATTGTTATATAGACATTAATATTGTTATGTAAACATTACTATTGTTATGTAAACATTACTATTGTTATGTAAACATTACTGTTGTTATGTAAACATTACTATTGTTATGTAAACATTACTATTACATTGCATTACTGACACAAGTCCAATAACAATCAGAATTTGGCGGAAAACATGCGAAAAGGTGAAAACATTGACAAAATTTCTGAAAATCAGATAAATTGAACATTGGTTTCAAGGCGCGAATTTACAGAATCAATCAGAACCGAATGCTCCAGACAGCCCTAAACCAAGACAACCAGTAAACGCAGGACGTACAAACAAACAAAAGGTGTGTTAATGTTTTATGCATGTCTCTTGTACACGTCGAGGAAATAGAATCAACAAAGTACATTGTTGAATGTACAGATATGCAGACAGTTCCTCAACTCTAGGCCTAGGGACTGTTTAATACAAAAAAGAACACTGTTTATATATTGCTCAATGTTCTTCTTAGTGGTGATGTTTTTACAGACTTGTTTTGCAGATTTACCCACCGCGAGAACTGTGTTACATTTATTATGAATTATCCAGCCTCTATGGGTGGAGTTTTCGGTAATAACATATCGTTCGTTTGTATTTTTGTTTGTTTGATTTTATTTGACCCTCTTTACATAATACATTTTACAAATTGGAATCTGAATATAACATATGAGTTAATCAAAAGGGATGGGAGCACAAGTTATTCAACTTAGACTATTGCTCCTCTCCCTTAACAATATTGAAACGCAAAATATTAATTATATGTGGAATTATGTAGGACACAAAGTTAGCTTATAGTTGGAATGTAGTACCTAAAACGAGGAGGGTCGAGAATGAGGGTATGAAGTGAGTAGACAGATATCAAGGATGGGATGTAGGTTCGTTTGTACCACCTGATGATGGGATGATCCGAAAATGTCCACTGTGTGTATTGTAAGAATCAACACAATCATCTGGCTAATAATGTCCACTGTGTGTATTGTAAGAATCAACACAATCATCTGGCTAATAATGTCCACTGTGTGTATTGTAAGAATCAACACAATCATCTGGCTAATAATGTCCACTGTGTGTATTGTAAGAATCAACACAATCATCTGGCTACTTCCGACCAGATACAACACAATCATGCATTTACAAAAAAGAATCAGCGCCAAAGTTTACAAAACCCCAGATGTGACATATCATTACAACCACAAAAGCAAAGATAACAAACCATTAAAACCCCACAAGAAATGAGGAATAAACTATAAGCGGCAAAGGATTGAACTAAGGGATTATCGACACCTCGTGCAGGTATCCATGGAAACAATAACCGGCAGATCGAGATGCTCCCTGCATTAATACTACCTGATCGAGAGTGACTATATACTGAGTGTCAGATTGACACACTGCAATGGACACATACACATAAGCTCGGAAATTCAATTAAAATGTGCAGCTAATGTACACTTGGATATATACTTTAATCCTCCATGCATGGCATTTATGTATATCTCTGTAGTTACCTTGGCTGCACATATAAAATCCAATTCCGAGCACTTAACCAGATAATTTAATTATTAATGAAAGTTCTAGTTGAATACCATACAATAATATTGTAAGACCATCGTGCGTCACATTGGTCGACATGATAGGCTGCCATTTTTCCTCTTTTCATAATCTGCACAACAAACATATTACGGATTCCAGCCGATCACACGAGTAAATTTCTTAAATTGTTACGACATGTTATAAATCGTGTACTGTGATGTACAACTAGCTGTTGTGTCCGACTTCGTCTGGGCTATTTATGGATTTCTTTGCCAAAAACACGCATATATGAGCGACGTCAAGGTCAGGGGCATGGTCGCACGTGAAATTGGACCAGCCCGTATTGCATATTGTTCCCGGGATCAGAGAAGGCCTACATACCAAATTTGAGTCGGATCGGTCGAGGTCCAGAATCATACCTATATATGAGCGTACATGAACGAGATCAAGGTCAAAATAAAGGACACGGTCGCACGTGAAATTGGACCTGCCAATATTGTTCCCGGGATCAGTGTAGGCCAACATACCAAATTTGAGTAGGATCGGTCGAGGTCCCGAAACAAGCCTAAATGAGCATATATGAGCGAGGTCGAGGTCAAGGTAAAGGATACGGCCCATATTGTTCCCCAGATCAAAGTTGTCGCCCATACATTAATTTGAATCGTATATGTCGAGCAGTTTTCGAGTCTATAACACACATACACATACACACACATACAGAAGTTCCAAAATATATAATAGACTAGCCGATGAGCCCGACGTTGTCCGGGCTATTCAAAAACCAAATTTCAAGTCGATAGCTCCACCCGTTTCCGAGATCTGGTCTACGCATGCGCGAAGCTGGCATCGCACGGGCTCGGCGACCCGATAAAATTCGTATCCGGGGCAAGATACATTCACATAGCAAATTTCAAGTCGATAGCTCCACCCGTTTCCGAGATCTCGTCTGCGCATGTGAGAAGCTGGCGTCGCACGGGCTCGGCGACCCGATAAAATTCGTATCCGGGGCAAGATACATTCACATAGCAAATTTCAAGTCGATAGCTCCACCCGTTTCCGAGATCTCGTCTGCGCATGCGCGAAGCGGGCGCCGCACGGGCTCGACAATACGACAACGTCGACCGCCTGGTCAAACTACACACACGTACCAAGTTTCGTCCCGATCGGTCGAGAATCGTAGATTTGTATAAATGACATACATACAGACATACAGACAGACATACAGACAGACAGATGTCTTCAAAATATATAGGAGACTAGCCGATGAGCCCGACGTTGTCTCGGCTATTAAAAAACAAAATTTCAAGTCGATAGCTCTACCCAGCCCGACGTTGTCCGGGCTATTCAAAAACCAAATTTCAAGTCGATAGCTCCACCCGTTTCCGAGATCTGGTCTGCGCATGCGCGAAACTGGCGTCGCATGGGCTCGGCGACCCGATAAAATTCGTATCCGGGGCAAGATACATTCACTTTGCAAATTTCAAGTCGATAGCTCCACCCGTTTCCGAGATCTCGTCTGCGCATGCGCGAAGCGGGCGCCGCACGGGCTCGCCAATACGACAACAACGACCGCCTGGTCAAACTACACACACGTACCAAGTTTCGTCCCGATCGGTCGAGAATCGTAGATTTGTTTTAATGACATACAGACAGACATACAGACAGACAGACATAGGTCTTCAAAATATATATGAGACTAGCAGGTGATCCGCCTTCGTCAAGGCTTTGACCTTGAATTGACCATTTTGAAGGTCAAGGTCAGGTCGGGGTCACGATTTGACCCGTCGAAAACACTCCCCCGATAAAAATATCCCTAGGTATAAAATTTCGTCGAAATCCGTTAATGCCTTTTTAATTCTGCCTTTAAATGACGGTACCCGTCCCGTGATCGTACCCCTCCATAAAAGAGGTACGTTTGTGTGTACCCGTTTCAAGGTGAAGATCACCTCGGGCGGAAAGCCCTAAGTACGCCACACAACACGCTCATGTATGGATACAGTCTTACACGCACACGCCCAGACCCAGACGTAAGAATCACATTACACACATACGCTCTTTATCGACGACACTGCGGATACGAACGCTCTTTAACTATCAACGCGATTAACCTCACCGTGCCAATAACGGTAATTTTTGTGACTGAGAGTGGAGAATTGGTGCTCTGACGTTCTCAGAAGCGGTGCGATGACACTTCATCTGGGATTTTACCCTTAGCAGGTGATCCGCCTTCGTCAAGGCTTTGACCTTGAATTGACCATTTTGAAGGTCAAGGTCAGGTCGGGGTCACGATTTGACCCGTCGAAAACACTCCCCCGATAAAAATATCCCTAGGTATAAAATTTCGTCGAAATCCGTTAATGCCTTTTTAATTCTGCCTTTAAATGACGGTACCCGTCCCGTGATCGTACCCCTCCATAAAAGAGGTACGTTTGTGTGTACCCGTTTCAAGGTGAAGATCACCTCGGGCGGAAAGCCCTAAGTACGTCACACAACACGCTCATGTATGGATACAGTCTTACACGCACACGCCCAGACCCAGACGTAAGAATCACATTACACACATACGCTCTTTATCGACGACACTGCGGATACGAACGCTCTTTAACTATCAACGCGATTAACCTCACCGTGCCAATAACGGTAATTTTTGTGACTGAGAGTGGAGAATTGGTGCTCTGACGTTCTCAGAAGCGGTGCGATGACACTTCATCTGGGATTTTACCCTTAGATAGGAAGTTTGGGCTCAATCCGTCCGGCAGTTTTCGAGACCATCGCGAACACACACACACACACACACACACACACACACACACACACACACACACACACACACACACACACACACACATACACACACACACACACACACACACACACACACACACACACACCCTTGTTTGTATTACATACGTTGTGGGTACATTTCTTTAGAAATTCAAACAATACCGTAGTTGTGAGGACTCCCGTTATTTCGTAAATATATCCAAACTCGGAGGGTACCTTTAACGAAATAATGGCAATCTTTGTAACGCATGCGTAGTATCATTTCCGCCTAGTGCGGACGAAAAAATATCCAAAATTTCAAAAAATAAAAAAGTTCGTCGGCTTAAGGGAAAAAATTGTTAACATTGTGAGGACATTGTTTTACTATATGAATGTCTTCACAGAGTTGGGTTTACACACTCACACACACACACACACACACACACACACACACACACACACACACACACACACACACAGATCTTCCAAAATATATAATAGACTAGCCGATGAGCCCGACGTTGTCCGGGCTATTCAAAAACCAAATTTCAAGTCGATAGCTCCACCCGTTTCCGAGATATGGTCTGCGCATGTGCGAAGCTGGCGTCGCACGGGCTCGGCGACCCGATAAAATTCGTATCCGGGGCAAGATACATTCACATACCAAATTTCAAGTCGATAGATCCACCCGTTTCCGATATCTCGTCTGCGCATGCACGAAGCTGGCGTCGCAATACGACAACGTCGACCGCCTGGTCAAACTACACACACGTACCAAGTACCCAGCCCGACGTCCGGGCTATTCAAAAACCAAATTTCAAGTCGATAGCTCTACCCGTTTCCGAGATCTGGTCTGCGCATGCGCGAAGCTGGCGTCGCACGGGCTCGGCGATCCGATAAAATTCGTATCCGGGGCAAGATACATTCACATACCAAATTTCAAGTCGATAGCTCCACCCGTTTCCGAGATCTCGTCTGCGCATGCGACGTTGTCCGGGCTATTCAAAAACCAAATTTCAAGTCTATAGCTCCACCCGTTTCCGAGATCTGGTCTGCGCATGCGCGAAGCTGGCGTCGCACGGGCTCGGCGACCCGATAAAATTCGTGTCCGTGGCAAGATACATTCACATAGCAAATTTCAAGTCGATAGCTCCACCCGTTTCCGAGATCTCGTCTGCACATGCGCGAAGCTGGCGTCGCACGGGCTCGGCGACCCGATAAAATTCGTATCCGGGGCAAGATACATTCACATACCAAATTTCAAGTCGATAGCTCCATCCGTTTCCGAGATCTCGTCTGCGCATGCGCGAAGCTGGCGTCGCACGGGCTCGGCGACCCGATAAAATTCGTATCCGGGGCAAGATACATTCACATAGCAAATTTCAAGTCGATAGCTCCACCCGTTTCCAAGATCTCGGAAGCGCATGCGCGAAGCGGGCGCCGCACGGGCTCGCCAATACGACAACGTCGACCGCCTGGTCAATCTACACACACGTACCAAGTTTCGTCCCGATCGGTCGAGAATCGTAGATTTGTATAAATGACAGACAAACATACAGACAAACAAACAAACAAACAGACAGAGGTCTTCAAAATATATATGAGATTATGTAAGTCATGACATACTATTTACGCGATATTTATGATTGGTATAAGAACAAAATTTATCACATGATTAGCGCTATTTTCCTATGTAATATTCGAGCGTAATAGACACGTGTAATATCGTCGTTTGCAATGACGTCACGCTACTCTTTGCGACAAAGTTCGCTGGCTGCAGTTAATTATTGTTCTTTTCGATAAAAGTTTAGCCATTATATGATCATGTGATAAAAAGTTTCTCAAACTCGTTCTATTTTAGACGTAATTTATCAACCTCGTCCACTAAATTCCATTTGAGCCTCGGTAAACCTCGGCTTAAATCGAATTTAGTGAACTCGGTTGATAAATTCCGTATAAAATAGTAACTCGTTTGAGATCCTCTATATGTATGTATTTTAATATTAGTTTTGTTTATGCCCGTTTTAACGGATGTGACTATTTTAACAGAATACCGACCGCGAAGGCCATCCGTGCCTTTAAAAGAATATTAAAAGATAGATTTTCAACCAAAAGCTTTCAAACACCACTGATGAACAGTGTAAAGTCTAAACCAAATCTAGAATATGTAGCTAGTGTCGTCGCTTAAACTGTTTATGTCCGTGAAGGGGGTTTGAGCATCTATATTGGGCGAAGCTCTGCCAAGTCCAATAGATGTCAAAATCCCCCAGCGGCCATAAACAACAGTTTCAGCGACAACACTAGCTACATATTTTATTTATCCATCGCACAAACTTGCCTATTGTGAAGTAAATCTGTTATTTTCCTCAGTTTTACATTCGTTACTTCAAAGACGCCCTTACATTTATTAGGTCAAGCAAACTAATTATCATTCATGACGAGCAAAAACCGGAGTGCAGCTTAAGGTGAATCCACACCGGACGCGAGCGCGCCATTAGTTTAAACATATTTATTACCAATAAGTATATACCAATACAGATTGGCATTGGGATTGGAGGACAAGTGCGATCCACTTATACATAACCCCCTCTCCCAATTGCCGTTATAACACTGATACATAATAATTGGGGTTGTCAACACAATAGGTATAACATATTTACAAGTGTATACATACAGTATATCATTTTATATTATTTGAAAAATAGTTTGTATAGTCTCACCACCCCACCAATTCTAAATAATTTCAATAATGATTTCAAGTAGCTGTTTTAAATGTGATACATGTACCTCATGGTGCATTGTTAACATTTTTACAATTTGCATTCAAATGATGCGAGCGTCTTAATAGAACTTTGTCGGATTTTCCTCTTGAGTTGTATCTCGTAAGTAATTTTGCACAGCTTTAAAGATATGTTCATTTTCTAATTGTTTTAAGTTCGGGTCCCCAAATATTAGTGTTTTAACTGAATGTATATTAAAGCGCAGAAGATTATTACGAAGTGTAATTCTTTCTTCAAAGTGTAGGTGGCATTCAAAAAAATAGTGGAAAGCATTTTCTACAGAATGTCCACATCTACATGTAGCAGAAATTGCTATATAATTTTGAAGTTTATCAGCTTGTAGATTACTACATTCACACCTCAGTTTACAATGAAGGATGCCGGAGTGCAGCTTAAGGTCAGTCCACACCGGACGCGAGGTCAATCCACACCGGACGCGAGCGCGCGATTATAATGGCTTAAGGTCAATCCACACCGGACGCGAGCGCGCGATTATAATGGCTTAAGGTCAGTCCACACCGGACGCGAGGTCAATCCACACCGGACGCGAGCGCGCGATTATAATGGCTGTTTTCTGTCGTCCGTAACAGTTCAAAGCGCGCGATTTTTATATTCACACCGCAAGCGACTGAATCGCTGACCACAAGGCGATCACAGCAGTGATTTTATGCACATGTTTAGCAAATTCTTATTAAAATGTCCATATATATTGTATTTTTGACCTGCCTGAAATAATGCACTCAAATGATTATCTTCCCAAACCATCGCACGCGACGAAGCTATCCAGTAGTTTTCGGTGTGAATATAAAAATCTCGCACTTTGAACCGCTACGGACGCAGAAAACGGCCGTAAAAATCGCACGTTCGCGCCCGGTGTGGATTGACCCTTAGAGCGAAGCATACTGCCAATGATAAGTTTATAACGCTTAGATTATTTGATAATCGTCTATTACCTCATTCTTAGGGTACGGATATGCTAAGTATAGCATGAAACCCCTATTATATCATTGAACAGCCATTACATAATTCCTTATCTCTCACTATAGTTACATGTTACATGTCACTTAACATCGCATGACAGCAACACACAACTATAGCTTTGTTCATTAAAGTTAAATTATTGTGCAACTTCGTTGCACTAACGAAAATAGACACAAAAACAAAGTGAGGGACTATACTTTCTATCGCCAGCCCCAAAGCGCGCAATTCTGTCGTATAGGGTTGTCACGGTGAAGCGTCTCAGACAACGCTGTAAATGTGCGCATTTTGCAGCTTCTTTTAAGGAATTTGATTTGTTAAAATGCTCAAGTTTTTTTCATGCGATATACAGCTCGTTATGTTGGCAATAAAATTTATCAAATTCGTTTAAAAAAATCTTATGTTGTAACATAACTCGTTTGAGATCCTCTATATATGACGTGAACAAGTTTCCATAATGTTTAAATTGTAACAATAACAATTCTCCCAATAACAACACGCAGCGAGCGCGCGCTCATGATCTGTTTGAAGTGACGTAGATGGTTTTTATGAAGTGGAGACTGCAGTTATTGGTTGGTGACCATAAGAAACGTTCGTGTAATCCATATGGCGATTTGTACTGATTCTTACGGGCGTTAATTCTGTGAATGTAGAGGGTGTGTAATTCTTGTGATGTGAAACGCTCCGCTTAATTGTGTGATCGAATGCTAATACAAAATAAAGTAGTTATTAACGCCACCGGTGTACTCTGTGCTTGAAAATATAATAACCACTGGTCCAATGGGGGATTATGGGGGATTAGGTCGATGTAAAAGTAACAATGGGTCGCTTTAAAAGCTGTAGTCTTACCCCGAATGCTTAATAAAATAGTCCGACACAGATTAGCACATGTGCTGATATTGATAATAACCACACCGTTTGGAAAGCATGCGATCGTGTGGTAATCAAAGATTAATTTCGACGAAATTTGATACTTAGGGTTACTTTTGTCCGGGGAGTGTTTTGAACGGGGTCAAATCGTGACCCCGACCTGACCTTTACCTTTAAAACAGTCAATTCAAGGTCAAATCGGGTAAAACGGACGGATTTTAACGAAATTTGATACCTAGAGGTAGTTTTGTCCGGAAAGTGTTTTGGATGGGTCAAATCGTGACCCTGACCTGACCTTGACCTTAAAAATGGTCAATTCAAGGTCAAATCGGGTAAAACGGACGGATTTCGACGAAATTTGATACCTAGGGGTACTTTTCTCTGGGGAGTGTTTTGAACGGGTCAAATCATGACCCCGACTTGACCTTGACTTTCAAAATAGTCAATTGAAGGTCAAATCGCGCCTTTCATCTGAAAGGAGATGGGAAACAGCCTGGACGAAGTCGGGCCAACCAGCTAGTGTAATAAAAAGCGAGACAGCTTAATTGAACAATGTAATGTATAACACGAGAAACGGGAAAACTTGATATATGGAAGTATCCAAATTTCCCACATGGAATTTGAAGGCTAGTTTATATTATAATTATATTATAATTTATATTTATGGCTAATAATATGATCTTGGTGGCGTTACCATTTCTGACTATGGTTTTCTTGTTTTAGTATGTTATATATTTAGATTTGCAGCATGTAGCGAGCGCGTGTACATTATCAGTTAACTGTTTACACAGGGATAGGATTATGACAATGTATGAGTAAATACAATATACTATTCGCATACATTCTATATATTGGCTCTGGAGTGGGGTGGTAAGGTTACAACGATTTCACATTTTTTGCCGTTTTGGACCCGGAAGCAACTAGAGACATTGAGTGCGCGATAATAAACAGACACAAGCGCCACATAAATAACGAAGTTGCAAGTCTGCAAATAGCGTGTCGTCATTTGCAGAATGAGGTCCACAGAGGGTGAATTTAGTGATGCTATCCCGCACAACGGGCTAGCATCACCAAATTCACTCTCTGTAGACCTCATTCTGCTTAGGACTCATCTTCTGGGAAGTATCTATAGTATCAAATTAACATTGTTTTTAGTTACATTTCACTTCTAGGAAGTTTCTATATCCCCTAATTTGCAGAAGAAAAAATTAATAATTGAGGTGCCCAATGGGTGAACATCACAAATTTCAACTGGGAACCTCATTCTGCAAATGACAGACAGCTGTTATTTGCGTGAAGTAGAAACGTAGATGTTCGTTGCCGTATGGCGTGCATTATACTTGTCCTTGTCGAACCAGGAGGCCGATTCGTAGTTACCTGACCCTTTCTGCTATGATGAAATGGGTGACATTTTAATGAAATTATATATTACTTCCTATGTGTGATTTTACCTTGAATTATTTCACTTTAACCAGAGAGTTATGTATTCATACGCGCTATCGAAATGTATGTGTCATGAGTATACTGGCGGTATTATTCCTATTTCTGGTAAATCAGATGTTTATAGCGGAATATAATAAACATAATAATCACTTGATTGAACTGGTGACGTGAAATAATTCATTCGAGGCATGGACTCTTTTGTAAATCACTCGAGCGCAATGCGATAATCAATTGATTACTCTCTATATGACATTCAAGCTTGGTTTGCTTGTTCAGCATTGTTGACTATCTTTCCGATACCAAACGACTTTCTACATGCATTGTAGTTTAGTATCACGTACCTTACCAGTCTCTCTAAAAATCGGATCGGATGTACGTCTCTAGAACTCTCTATTAAAATTAGGTTATGTTTTGAAGGGATTCCCTCCATTTCATTGGAGAGTGGCGCAGACTACGCGCGATGTCATTGGTTTATGGCATAACAGTTCACTTCACATATCTGAGGTCAATGACGCGCTGACAATTTTCCCATACATTGTCAAACTCTGGAAAACTGAATGCAGGCGATATATCCTTAATTTATTTTACTCATGGCAATATACATGTAGGAGACATCATCTTCGAATTTTTATCAGTCAACGATATTCATGACTTATTATTCTTTCGCATCTTGTTGTATTTATAACTCTTTCTAAATACTACGATTCTCACAAACATTTACTACCCAGGAATGAACTCCATATTTGGAAACGGTTTATTACGTCGTCATCGGAATGCCGCGTCGTCGTAGAAATGAAATATATAGAGAATATCTACACTTTTTGGTTGGATATGGTAATTATCTCATTTTGTTTTTGTCATCACGAATGAGATAATTACCATATGCAAACAAAAAGTGTAGATGTTCTGTTTCTTATATGCTCCGCTCAGTTGACCCATGGATCAACTGAAAAGATTAGTAAAACGTACAAATTTGTATACCCAAGCACAGCCATAATAGTGAGCTCGTGCATATAAAATAGTTCCATTTTTCAGACAGATGGCTGAGGGATAAAGAGGCTAACATCAGTATGTTTAACAGAAACATTTAATTGATTACATATTACAATTTTTTCAACCTAAACAGGGACTTTTAGTACAGTCTTCCACAAAGAAACCGAATCACTTTTAATTTTAGAGCGGATGGATACGAGTGAGATATCGATAGCTTAGCATATAATATAATGGACACTTCTAGGATTTTCAAAGAGACTGGTAATTTACCATTCATTGTGGTGTTCATGTACGTACAGTACTGCCCAAAGTAATTGACCACTTAACCACAGCAGAATTATGGGTAATTTTTCAGGAGAGAGCTTTGCGATGAATGGCAACAAGCCATATTTCCGACTAAATCCTGAAAAACTACCCATAATTCTGTTGTGGTTAAGGGGTCAATTACTTTGGGCATTACTGTACCCTGTCTCGAGAGTTTTCAGATCTGACACCCCGTTACCACGGTGGCATAATTAAGGAATACTCTTCATCTCGTGATGTAATTACACTGTATACATTTGGAAAGAATCTTAAAGACATACACGCTGAATCGATTTATAAAAGTTTGACGGGAATACAGACATATACTTTGCAATTATACCAGGAATGAAGATTACTCATTATAATGACACATTAGTTAAAAAATATCGACATAAATTTAATTTGGAAATATCATTAAATGGTAGCAACTTTATACTTTATAGTGACGTTGCTGCGACGTCACACGTTGCTACGCTCAACGTTCACTTCCGCCCTACTTTAATTATCCTATATATATACATTAGGTTTTGGAAACTAATGGCAAACTACTATAGAAATTAATGGGTGTAATTATAACATAATAATCTAAAATCTATCGATTTAATACCATTTACAATAAGCCTTGTCAATGAGTCGCGGCCATATTGGATCCGTTCCGTTTTTGTAGTGCTACGGGTCAAAGTTCTGAACTAGCATTCGAACATATATCGATTTCATGAATATTAAAAGCTCCATATATGGAATGCTATGCTCCAGAACTTTTACCTGTATCACTAAAAAACGAAACGGGATGGATGGATCCAATATGGCAGCGATATAATGCGATTTATTGACAAGGCGTATAAGCTCACCTCAGTGCTCGGCTCATCTTTTCATACGTCATCGTATCGTTTCGTTTAATGAGACCCCATCTTCGAGACAGTTCTTTGGTGTCGTTAATTTGAAACACCCCAGTGTCAATTTCTCGCCACGTGATGAGTGGCGGATTAGAAGGCTTGGCCTCGTACAAAACGTCAACAAGATACTCCCATAAGTGGTAAACGCTCGACACTGAAAAATGATAAAACGAACTTTTATTCTCATGTCACGTGATTAGGAGCAGACTAAAAGTATGGAATACTGTTATAGGGCCAACCTACAACGGGCGGGGATTATGGAATCTGCCAAACGAGGAAACCACCGAAGCGACGAAAGCGACAAAATGTCCAGACGCACACACACATTGTCACGCGAGCGAGCCACCGAAACCCCAAAACGAAACGAAATCTCGTTTGAATATTCCATATAGAAGGCTTGGCCTTATACAAAACGTCAACAAGATACTCCAATAAGTGTTACACTCTGGACACTGAAAATGATAAAACGAACTTCCATTCTCCTGCCATGCGATTAGGTACACACTAGAAGGCTATGATCTTCTTCCAGAAATATAGGAAGTTGAACAGAAACTTCGTTTTTATAATTTTAAGTGTTTGGTCAACAATGCTGGCATTTTGCCAAGCGCGTGTGGATCTACAGCGAGCGCACACCCGTGCTTTACGTATATAGAAGAGTGGATCTACAGCGAGCGCACACCCGTGCTTTAAGTATATAGAAGAGTGGATCTACAGCGAGCGCACACCCGTGCTTTATGTATATAGAAGAGTGGCAAAATAACATGATATGCCCTAATTAACCCGTATGGTGCCCCTCAGACACGAGCAGACGACGTGCTTTATGTATATAGAAGAGTGGCCGATATCGATTGCGGTCAATAACCTTATTTATCATATGACTCAATCATTATTTACGTTGGAAAGTATGTCATAAATCAATTTCATATCAATTACTAGTTCATATCACCTTCCGATAATTTGATTGGTTTGTTGACAAAAAGTGTGTTCTGATTGGCTGAATGGCAGCCGGGGCCGAGCCGCATTTCTAACTAAATGCAGGTCAAATTCGTGCTCGTCAATCAACGCGATGCCGAAATTCTCGCAATTATAGTCTTGAAATATATAGTTTTGGACATTGTTATACGATAAATAGAATATGTAATTCGTATTTATCTGATAAACATACGATATAATGTCACAAACTGAGAACAGAATATCGCACTATATCTTCGCGTGCATATTATTTCTGCTAGTTCACCAGGTGTAATTGGGCTTCCGGTGAAATGAAATGACGTCACATTAACCTTTTGATTCCGATGTCATATAGCTATTTAGTGATTTGTGTGCGTTTTTGGACATCATAATATATGATAAATAGAATATGTAATTCGTGTTTCTCTCATATTATATTTATGAAACTCGCCGGAGGCTCGAGAAAACTGAAAATTCTTAGACTCGTTTCATAAATATCAAATGAGAGAAACACTCATCTCATATCCTCTATATATAACGGCAAATTAAGTAAGAACCAATTGTTTGACAAAATGCAGTGAGTTGATAGTTTTTATATGATTAAATAAACTCGCGTACGTAGTAATCATAGGCGCTCTTTAAAACACTTAAAATATTTCTGTTATTTCGTTAAATGGGCACTATACGCCATTTTCAATAAATTCCCGGTGATAGCAACGATCTAATATCGATAATATAAAGAAAACTAAGTAATTTGAGTCGAAGATGTATTCTGTAAACGTTGAGGTTAATAGGTTATCTTAAAATCAAAGTTAATAATTTGATATAAATTTAATTTATGACTGGAGCCATAAATTAAATTGCGAATTTCCGTGTACAAGACGTAATTAAAATAATTAACGGATTGTGGATTGTGCAACGCGTGGCACACGTGATCGTGTAAAAAATTGTGTTGATACGGGGCGTAAACTCAAGCCACTCATGCACTGACTAGTGACTATACACTGACTTAATTGAGTATATGGGACTGGTATGCATATAATATAACATTTATTTGACACACATTTTCTTGAAAAGTGTCCAAAAAATATTCGATAACGTCAATCGGTATTTTACGCATTCCGGCTAATCTTCCATCCGGCTAATCTTCCACTTCGTACTCAACAGACTTTCAAATAATAGAAATCTGATTACCTTATTCTAGGACTCGGAGACTATAGAAACCAAAAACAACATTTGAGTACAGTATCCCTGTAAAATATGATTATGATGCTGATATTCAATCGAACATCCCACGCCGCGTGTTACTGAGATTGACTTCATTAGATACCTCATCGCGAATCGCGATTACATATCGTTTGCTATATAATCCTTGGAGTATTGATTGAGGAAATCGCTATAAAGATGAACTTTACATTAAAGGTACACAATCCGATCAGACGCTCCTAAATTACTATTTCTTTTGCTTCGGGAGTAAAAAATATTTTATTCGAGTCGGGGAATCCACCCAACAAAGCCCAGAGTGATCAGATATCGATTTTACTGGCCCAGAGTGATCAGATATCGATTTTACTGGCGCAGAGTGATCAGATATCGATTTTACTGGCCCAGAGTGATCAGATATCGATTTTACTGGCCCAGAGTGATCAGATATCGATTTTTGAAGTTTGGTATTTCTCGAGATGAGTAATAATATGTGGCCCAGAAAACACATGGTCAAACGGAGGGTCTCGGACAAAATTGCGAATGAAGACGGATAACTCTAAAACAAGTGGTAATACGGTCAAATTTCGTGATACTTTAGTGATAATACGGCCATATTTTGTTGAACAAATTGTTGATAAATAACAAGTTTTGCGAAATTTGATACCACAGTGGTTGTAGTTGTTGTATCTTGATGGTGTGGGAACCGTCTGAACGGATTAAGTACTTTTGAATATAAACGTTCGGTGCAGATGACACGGTAACGATGCGTGCAGTCTCATTCTGTGGATTGACAGCCTATGACTAATTTACTAACAATACCTTGTTGTAAATATATATATTCAAGTGCTGCTGGAAATATCACGAGAAACAACGTTCGGTGCTAAAGTTCTAAATCACTAACCCGTAAACAGTACATTTACACATCGAGAGCCCCACATATACTGGATTAGATCATGTCATGAATCTCTACTCTGGCTAACACCCGTAATGATCATATTCCACAGTACAAAGCCTGGGAACGTTTTGAAGTTTTGACAGTGAACATTATACAGTCGAAACAATAACGCGGGGAATATATTACTTAGATACTATCTGTTCCTTAATAATGTGCTTCACAATAGGTGAATGTCCCAACTCAAATTTTTTTGCTTCCCACCCACCCTTTTTGTGCAATTTTTTTTTTTCCGCCTGATTTTTTTGGACCCACCCCCTAAAATAAGAAAAAATCATTTAAAATATATTCAAGACCAAATCAAACAGAATCAAAGGTAAGTTTTAAATTGGTCCGTTTCTGTCAGATTCCAAGTGTTCAAACAATTGAAAAACTATCAACGGTTATGATGTTGTTTTCGACATTGAAAAATACATTTTGAAATAAAAAGTGTTTTATTCTACAGTATGCACATATATTGTGATAGTGTATTGGAAGGTATATACATGTTATACTGTATCTTGGATAGTGTATTGGAAGGTATATACATGTTATACTGTATATTGTGATAGTGTATTGGAAGGTATATACATGTTATACTGTATCTTGGATAGTGTATTGGAAGGTATATACATGTTATACTGTATCTTGGATAGTGTATTGGAAGGTATATACATGTTATACTGTATCTTGGATAGTGTATTGGAAGGTATATACATGTTATACTGTATATTGTGATAGTGTATTGGAAGGTATATACATGTTATACTGTATCTTGGATAGTGTATTGGAAGGTATATACATGTTATACTGTATCTTGGATAGTGTATTGGAAGGTATATACATGTTATACTGTATCTTGGATAGTGTATTGGAAGGTATATACATGTTATACTGTATATTGTGATAGTGTATTGGAAGGTATATACATGTTATACTGTATCTTGGATAGTGTATTGGAAGGTATATACATGTTATACTGTATCTTGGATAGTGTATTGGAAGGTATATACATGTTATACTGTATCTTGGATAGTGTATTGGAAGGTATATACATGTTTAAAAACTTGCTCATGATCCCTCTAAGCGAAGAACCACTGGAAATATCGCGAGAAATAAGGTTCGGTTCTAAACCACTAACCAGTATATAAATTACCCATACAGACTGGAGCAGACGACATTATGTAGTGCATGCTTCCATCTGTGTGGGGCTCCATGTGGGTTAAACATCAGCCCTAATAATCTTTTCAGCACTGAACGGAAATAAATATTCAGTAAAGAAGTTGTTAAAAATGCATAATCCGATTTAAGGCTCCTAAAGTACTATTTCTTTGGCTTCGGGGGTAAACACATATTTGAGTCGAGTCGAGGAACCCACAGATCAAAGCTAAGAGTTATCAGATATTATTTTTTTTAATCTGTTAATTTACACCACTTGGAATATTTGGCGGCCTAACAAATATCTTCGACGAGCCGACCGACAATCTCTTGCAATGAACACATTGTTGATATCTAACACGTTTTGGGAAATTTTGTACTATAGTGGATAGTGGTTATATAGCATTATTGTTTGGTAATTAATCGATTAATCGATAGTGGTTATATAGCATTATTGTTTGGTAATTAATCGATTTTGATAACTTAAGCGTCTTTAAAAGAAATGTTGTTGCTCTTGTTGGAATCTGATGATACGGGTACGATCGAATCGGAATGTGTACCTTTAATGTATTGTACCATACCTTGGACTGACGGACTGTGTACCTTTAATGTATTGTACCATGTCTTGGACTGGCGGACTGTGTACCTTTAATGTATTGTACCATACCTTGGACTGACGGACTGTGTACCTTTAATGTATTGTACCATACCTTGGACTGACGGTACGTGTACCTTTAATGTATTGTACCATACCTTGGACTGACGGACTGTGTACCTTTAATGTATTGTACCATACCTTGGACTGACGGACTGTGTACCTTTAATGTATTGTACCATACCTTGGACTGACGGACTGTGTACCTTTAATTTATTGTACCATACCTTGGACTGACGGACTGTGTACCTTTAATGTATTGTACCATACCTTGGACTGACGGACTGTGTACCTTTAATGTATTGTACCATACCTTGGACTGACGGTACGTGTACCTTTAATGTATTGTACCATACCTTGGACTGACGGACTGTGTACCTTTAATGTATTGTACCATACCTTGGACTGACGGACTGTGTACCTTTAATGTATTGTACCATACCTTGGACTGACGGACTGTGTACCTTTAATTTATTGTACCATACCTTGGACTGACGGACTGTGTACCTTTAATGTATTGTACCATACCTTGGACTGACGGACTGTGTACCTTTAATGTATTGTACCATACCTTGGACTGACGGACTGTGTACCTTTAATGTATTGTACCATACCTTGGACTGTGTACCTTTAATGTATTGTACCATACCTTGGACTGACGGACTGTGTACCTTTAATGTATTGTACCATACATTGGACTGACGGACTGTGTACCTTTAATGTATCGTACCATACCTTGGACTGACGGACTGTGTACCTTTAATGTATTGTACCATACCTTGGACTGACGGACTGTGTACCTTTAATGTATTGTACCATACCTTGGACTGTGTACCTTTAATGTATTGTACCATACCTTGGACTGACGGACTGTGTACCTTTAATGTATTGTACCATACATTGGACTGACGGACTGTGTACCTTTAATGTATCGTACCATACCTTGGACTGACGGACTGTGTACCTTTAATGTATTGTACCATACCTTGGCCAGTTTTTCGTCCAGGTTTCTTCTTTTTCCGTTTCTGAATTTCTTCACTATCACTAGAATTTCCTGTACAAGCATCAGTCATTACCAACGAACTACTGTTAGTAGGAGACGAATGTTCCGAATCAGAGTCTTTAAGATTTAAACACATCTCAACTCCTCTATCTGAAACACTCTGTTTTATAAAGCCACGGTTCAAATCTGTGTCGCAAATTCCATGTTCCGAACACCTATGTTCATTTCCGATATCAGAAGCGGCATGCTTCGGACATGTCCGTTCATTATCGGCAATAGAGTTGGCTTGTTTGATATACCTCCAACCACATCCGGAATCTAGATCCTGGTGCCGCAAATAGCGCTGCTCACACATCGTCCAATAGTCAACCGAATCCTTATCACGTGACTGATTGAACCGGTGATCCATAGAATAATCCACTGAGTCGTTATTCCGGGAATGTTTAAACCGGTTCTCAAGGGAAACAACTCTGTCATATGCACCGATTGTTGGAATTTCAGTGTATTTTATCTCAGTACTGAACACATCTGTTGTGTAGAAGTTCATTTCTCCTGAAATACGTGGATCAGTGAAATTATATAAACGTGGGGATTAATTAGATATAACACCAAAACAGGATCAGTTAAATTATATAAACGTGGGGGTTAATTAGACATAATACCAACCTGGCCACGACTGCGTGTGGGATTTAAAGTTCCACATTTTGTGCTTTGTAAGTGTACACCATAAGCAATTGTAAGCAATTCATGAGATTCGGGGTTCTCTACAATTTTATTTATACTATTTTTATTTTTGACTGGCTAAAACTGCTCTGACGGCAGACTGTCTGTTCAACATTAGCAGAATATAAGCTTCCGGTGAGCAAGGCAGGGTACCTTGTATGTGGGCCCAGGACACTGTGCATCACCCATTGCTAATTCTGAATATGGGCACCATAAAAAAAAAATATATATATATATATATAAACATGGTGGTTAATTAGACATAATACCAAAATAGGATCAGTGAAATTATATAAACGTGGGGATTAATTAGACATAATGCCAAAATAGGATCAGTGAAATTATATAAACGTGGGGATTAATTAGACATAATACCAAAACAAGATCAGTGAAATTATATAAACGTGGGGGTTAATTAGACATAACACCAAAACAAGATCAGTGAAATTATATAAACGTGGGGGTTAATTAGACATAGCAACAAAACAGGATCAGTGAAATTATATAAACGTGGGGGTTAATTAGACATAACACCAAAACAGGATCAGTGAAATTATATAAACGTGGGGGTTAATTAGACATAACACCAAAACAGGATCAGTGAAATTATATAAACGTGGGGGTTAATTAGACATAATACCAACATGGCCACGACTGCGTGTGGGATTTAAAGTTCCACATGTTGTGCTTTGTAAGTGTACACCATGTTGTAAGCAATTCATGAGATTCAGGGTTCTCTACAATTTTATTTATACTATTTTTATTTTTGACTGGCTAAAACTGCTCTGACAGCAGACTGTCTGTTCAACATTAGCAGAATATAAGCTTCCGGTGAGCAAGGCAGGGTACCTTGTTTGTGGGCCCAGGACAATGTGCATCACCCATTGCTAATTCTGAATATGGGCACCATAAAAAAAAAAATAAAAAAAAAAAAAAATATATATATATATATATAAACATGGTGGTTAATTAGACATAACACCAAAATAGGATCAGTGAAATTATATAAACGTGGGGATTAATTAGACATAACACCAAAACAGGATCAGTGAAATTATATAAACTTGGGATTAATTAGACATAACACCAAAATAGGATCAGTGAAATTATATAAACGTGGGGGTTAATTAGACATAACACCAAAATAGGATCAGTGAAATTATATAAACGTGGGGATTAATTAGACCGAGTGTGTTATCCAGATGTTAAAATATAAATCATTTCCCCTCTCCCAGATGACCGAATGTGTTATCCAGATGTTAAAATATAAATCATATCCCCTCTCCCAGATGACGGAGTGTGTTATCTAGATGTTAACATATAAATCATTTCCCCACTCCCAGATGACATAATGTGTTATCCAGATGTTAAAATATAAATCATTTCCCCACTCCCAGATGACATAATGTGTTATCCAGATGTTAAAATATAAATCATATCCCCTCTCCCAGATGACCGAGTGTGTTATCCAGATGTTAACATATAAATCATTTCCCCACTCCCAGATGACATAATGTGTTATCCAGATGTTAAAATATAAATCATTTCCCCACTCCCAGATGATCGAATGTGTTATCCAGATGTTAAAATATAAATCATATCCCCTCTCCCAGACGACATAATGTGTTATCCAGATGTTAAAATATAAATCATTTCCCCACTCCCAGATGATCGAATGTGTTATCCAGACGTTAAAATATAAATCATTTCCCCTCTCCCAGATGACATAATGTGTTATCCAGATGTTAAAATATAAATCATTTCCCCACTCCCAGATGATCGAGTGTGTTATCCAGATGTTAAAATATAAATCATTTCCCCACTCCCAGATGACATAATGTGTTATCCAGATGTTTTCGTACTCTCAGAACTGCGTCATGACGTCAATATATTGCTTCATTCGGTATTATTCGCGTTATTTTAACAGAAATTGCTGGTGATGGTATCTCTTTAAGAACGTATTGGGTCAAACCGCAGGTTTGATTGTGATCTGGATCGTAACAAGGTGGTATAGAACATATAATAAACACAACAGTCAACTGTTCTGAGAAGCGTACGGGTTTTTTTCCTCTCGTGAGATGCGAGCATTATTTTTCACTCGGCTAACGCCTCGTAAAAATAATCATCCGCATTTTACTTGAGGAAAAAACCGTACGCCACTCTATTTATTATTTATGTAAAATCTAATCGTGATACATCGCTTCCAAACAATTTTAAAACTGTTATTGTCAATGTTAGATCTAAAGCACGTCGGATTGCATTCTGATGAATTGAAGCGAGTCCAGATTTTTTTTTAAATTTATTGCATAACCACAATTAAATTCATTTATTTCTCTCATTTCCTTAACAAAGGCATTGAGATAAATATATTAAGTATATAGAGATATGTACATATTTACATGGGGACTAACTTTAACCCGGATTCCGGATCCGGATTTGACCGAAAAAGTGCTTTTCCCCGGATTCCGGATCCAGATCCGACCCGATTGCTTTAAATCACTATTATGTGGCATTTTCGCATCATATCACTGTTGTATGTGACATTATCAGCTAGATAGAGGTCCTAGCCACGAATCAGGGCTTCCCATGGTTGCAAACAGACGACTGGCTCATACAAGTGAATCCGGATTGTTCTCGTTTGTTAATCCCGGACTGGGTCACTTGTATCGTTACTCACTCTCTCTCTCTCTCTCTCTCTCTCTCTCTCTCTCTCTCTCTCTCTCTCTCTCTCTCTATCTATCTATCTATCCATATATATCTCTCTCGTTTATTCGTTAGCCCCTGGTCATTCGAAAGGCGGCGCGTGTGCATACCTATCGTCTTGATTCAGTTCCGGAACGCAAATCCGGGTTATTCTCCATCGATCATCTTAGACTCTGGTCTATGTCTCTCTCTCTCTCCCCCACTCTATCTCTCTCTCCATCGGTCTATCTGTCTGTTACTCTCTCCCCGTCTCCCTAGCTCTCTCTCATTCGTTCATTAACCCCCGATCATTCAGAGTACAGATGTACGAACAGATCGCCTTGGTTCAGTTCCGGGAAGCGAATCCTGGTTATTCTCGATTGATAATCTTAGATTAGGCTATTCTAATGTCAAGGTACTTATTGTTGAACATAGCATATTGGGGTGAGCTAGTTGCTACCTCTCTCTCTCTCTCTCTCTCTCTCTCTCCTCTCTCTCTCTAGGCTCCTCTATCTCTCACTCAAACTGTCTGTCTGTCTCCCATTTCCCCTCTCTCTCTCTCACTCACACACTATCTCTATCTCTCTCTCTATCTATCTCTCTCTCTCTCTCTCTCTCTCTCTCATTCTTTCATGAGTCCCTGTACATACACATCGACTTGGTTCAAATCCGGGAATCGAATCCGGCTTAATTTCGATTGATAATCTGGGAATCGGGTCTGTGAGAGAGTGGGAGAGAGAGAGAGGGGAGAGAGAGAGAGAGAGAGAGAGAGAGAGAGAGATAGAGACAGGGAGAGGGGGGTTCGGATACCGGAGTCCCAGATTATCAATGAGAATAAGCCGGATTCGATTCCCGGATTCGAACCAAGTCGATTTGTATGTACAGGACTCATGAAAAAACAAGAGAGAGAGAGAGAGAGAGGGGAGAGAAGGGTGACAGAGAGTTTGAGTGAGAGAGAGAGAGGAGCCGGGAGAGAGAAAGAAGAGAGAGAGATAGAGAGAGAGGGTGTGACAGACAGTTTGGAGTGAGAGAGAGAGAGAGGAGCCGGGAGAGAGAGAAAGAGAGAGAGAGAGAGAGAGAGAGAGAGAGAGAGAGAGAGAGAGAGAGAGATAGAGAGCAACGAGCTCACCCCAATATGCTATGTTCAACAATAAGTACCTTGACATTAGATGACCCGAATCCAAGATTATCAATCGGTAATAACCCGGATTCGCTTCCCGGAACTGAACCACTCTGTACGATCAGGGTTAATGAGCGAATGGAGAGAGGGAGAGGGAGAGAAAGAGAATGCGAGAGAAACAGACCAGGGGCTAACGAATAAAAGATATATATATATATATATATATATATATATATATATATATAGAGAGAGAGAGAGAGAGAGAGAGAGAGGAGAGAGAGAGAGAGAGGGGAGAGAGAGAGAGAAGAGAGAGAGAGAGAGAGAGAGCGAGAGGAGAGAGGAGAGAGAGAGAGGAGAAGAGAGAGAGAGAGAGAGAGGAGAGAGAGAGAGAGAGAGAGAGAGAGTAACGATACAAGTGATCCAGTCCGGGATTAACAAACGAGAACAATCCGGATTCACTTGTATAAGCCAGTCGTCTGTTTGCAACCATGGGAAGCCCGGATTCGTGGCTAGGACCTCTATTTAGCTGATAATGCCACATACAACGTTGATATAATGCGAAAATGCCACATAATAGTTATTTAAAGCAATTTATAAAAGTGGGTCGGATCCGGATCCGGAATCCGGAAAAAAACACCTTTCGGTCAAATCCGGATCCGAATCCGGATCCGTAATCCGGGTTAAAGTTAGACCCAAATAGAATATATTGTGGTGTTGCAATTTCTCATACAAATCGCCGTTATTTAGTAAAGGTACATTATTTATAGAGTTATTACCCTTCAGATTAAATATGATACTCAATCAAAAACACGCGTGCCTCCTGTGGTCGCGATTATATGCCAATAGCCCAGTGGGTAGTAACAAAATTGCAGGAAGGTATGCCGGGGTGGGTGGGTTGGCCCGAGGGGCAAAACAACGCGTTTTTTACAACCTCATCAGACCTCATGCAATTTTTGTACTAAAGACCTTTTGTGCCCTTATTTGACATTTCTAACAATTTAAAACATGTTATCAGAATTTATAACTGCAAAAACACCATATTTATGTTACTGGGACCCTCATATGGGCCTTAGTGGAGATGACATTAAGCTATGACATGTTGCATATGGGGCGGTGGTGTGAAAAAATCCTTCCCGACACCCTTCGGAAAGAAGCTTCGAGAAATGTAAAAACTGAAATAAATAAACTTGTCTTGATGTAACTAAAGCCTAGATCATTGTGTGCATGGAAAAAGAGCGAGCAACTGTCTCAAACATTAATGTGACTATCAATGGTTAGAATATAACAGAAGAATAGGCGTCTCGTTCGCTCCACTTCTAAAATAGAATCTTTGGGGTCTAAAATTGGTTGTACTAAAATATTCCCAAAATAACAAAACCCAAAAAAAAAAAAAATTCAAAACTTCAAAAATTTATTTTTTCCAAAAAATTATTTTTTCCAAAAATTATTTTTTCCCAAAAAATTTAAAAATTTCCAAACTTCCAAATTATCAAAACCCCAAAATTTCCAAACTTCCAAATTATCAAAACCCTCAAAATTATTTCTCTAAAAAAAGTTTAAATAAAAAATTTATAACGAGTTTTCGGTTTCTGATAAACTCGATATTAAAAAATGTCGAATGTTAAATTATTTGCGCGTAATATCTTTCGTAATATTTTTTGTTCAAATATTTTTCATGAATTTATAATCGATGTTTAGAAATAGCTTTATTGGACATTGTGACCATCGATATGAATGCATACATTCCAGTGTTTTATCGGACGCAGTTCATATAATTGTCATACCTGAAATAGACACCATTACTTTTACATAAATAATAAAGAGCGTTTATTCTTTACACTCTCTCTATCCCATATGACAGGTGTGTATTATCGTGAATTATTGGAAGTTTTGAGATGTACTATGTTCAATCCCTAACGGTCGAAAATTGTAATGTGAAATTACAACCCTCCAGAATGAATTGTCATATTCGCTGTACACGCAATCACACGCGACATTGGTGGTAACAATGTGTCTTTCACACCTTTGCTTTACCAAATGAATTATATTATTTCCCCGTCACAGTTATATGCTATTCAGAAAACATATCGATTTAATGTCTGAACAAACGAGTTAGTATCAATTAAGGTTGATAAACTGTGTCATTCACACGATAATTAGTTAGCCAAAACATGCATACATATTACGTCAGGTCGTGAGACACTCAATTATAGAAATTGCTTTGATGACATTGTTATAACAACATTACGTAATAACCACTTATCGCCCCACATTCATACTTACGCTTTGGACATTTTATAAGTTTATCACGTGATCACTAAATGTGGCAATCGGGTATCCACCGATGCCTGCAATATATTATTTATAATAATTGGACTCATTGATCTCACGTGAATAATACTCTTAGTTGTTCCAATAAAATAGTTATCAAATTCGATCACCAATAGATTTGACTGTGGAATGTAATGACCTTTTAACTTATTTATCGATCTAAAGGGACACTCATTATGAATGAATGTTAACAATACAAGCGCACGAATGAAGAGCGTTGAACATATACGAAATTACTACACGAATGAATTGAACCTTGAAATTTATATTTCACATCTTACCAACAACAGTTACAGACATAATCATAGTATTATACTGTCTTGCATGTACACACGCTATGACATCATTAAAGGCGGACAATCCACTCACGGTGTGACAACAGATACGGACATAGGCATAGTGTTATACAGGCTTCTATGTACCGACGCTATGACACCATTAACGTACATTGGATGTTAGGTCTATGACTCTTGAGTATGCACCAATCAATGAGCAAATGAGCAAAAAAATGAGCAAATGAGCAAAAAAATGAGCACATGAGCAAGAAAATGAGCAAATGAGCAAGAAAATGAGCAAATGAGCAAGAAAATGAGCAAATGAGCAATAAAAATGAGAAAATGAGCAAAAAAAATGAGCAAATGAGCAAGAAAATGAGCAAATGAGCAATAAAATGAGCAAATGAGCAAGAAAATGAGCAAATGAGCAATAAAAATGAGCAAATGAGCAAAAAAATGAGCAAATGAGCAAAAAAATGAGCAAATGAGCAAAAAAATGAGCACATGAGCAAGAAAATGAGCAAATGAGCAAGAAATGAGCAAATGAGCAAGAAAATGAGCAAATGAGCAATAAAAATGAGCAAATGAGCAAAAAAATGAGCAAATGAGCAAGAACATGAGCAAATGAGCAATAAAATGAGCAAATGAGCAAGAAAATGAGCAAATGAGCAATAAAAATGAGCAAATGAGCAAAACAATGAGCAATAAAATGAGCAAATGAGCAAGAAAATGAGCAAATGAGCAATAAAAATGAGCAAATGAGCAAAAAAAATGAGCAAATGAGCAAGAAAATGAGCAAATGAGCAATAAAAATGAGCAAATGAGCAAAAAAATGAGCAAATGAGCAAGAAAATGAGCAAATGAGCAAGAAAATGAGCAAATAAATGAGCAAATGAGCAAAAAAAATGAGCAATAAAATGAGCAAATGAGCAATAAAAATGAGCAAATGAGCAAAAAAATGGGCATACCTGTATGTAGGCCTATCAGTGGATGAATAGTCTGCCGGAGAAGTACTGTGTAGACAGGTCTTGACGGTAAGAGAGTCAGACGAGAAGTGAAGGCTTGGCTATTAAAACATAGTAATGCGATAGCGAACATCAAACGAGTCTGCGCACACATATCTGTCAAAAGGATACAATAGCAGTCATTGGTCAATTTATCCCCGGTGTCAGCTCAGTACCCAATCGGGACGAAGCCGAAGGTCAACTCATTTTTTTTTTGCTCATTATAGTACGTCACTTGGACATTTTATCAGTTTATCACGTGATCACTAAATGTGGCAATCGGGTATCCACCGATGCCTGCAATTTATTATTTATAATAATTGGACTCATTGATCTCACGTAAATAATACTCTTAATTGTTCCAATAAAATAGTTATCAAATTCGATCACCAATAGATTTGACTGTGGAATATAATGACCTTTAACTTATTTATCGATCTATGTTAGAACATGGTCTTAACAAAAAACTTGACCATAACAAAAATTACCTTACATTTATGCATGAATCTAATTAGACCATACGTAAATATTGTCAGCTTATCGTCTGATGAGCAAATCCGATGTTTATCAAAAATAGTACAACTTCCAGTTGGTAATTACTCTTACGAATGAAGAGCGTTGAACATATACGAAATTACTACACGAATGAACTGAAATTTATATTTTCACATCTTACCAACAACAGATACAGACATAGTCATAGTGTTATACTATCTTACATGTACCCCTGCTATGACATCATTCGAAGGGGCAATACACTCAAGGAGTTAAAGTGACACGAAACAAGGGACGTGATGTAATATTGGTATTTGAATCTTAAAGGAACACAAGACACTCTAAAGGGACACTCATTATGAATGAATGTTAACAATACAAGCGCACGAATGAAGAGCGTTGAACATATACAAAATTACTACACGAATGAATTGAACCTTGAAATTTATATTTCACATCTTACCAACAACAGCTACAGGTATTATCATAGGGTTATACTGTCTTGCATATACACACGCTATGACATCATTAAAGGCGGACAATCCATATTTTACTGCGGCGGCGGTGTCGCCACCGCCGCCGGGGTCCGCCGCCGTCGGACCCCAAAGGAAAATACTGCAATGCCGCCGCCGCCGCCGCCACCGGCGGCGGTGAGAGCTTTCCGATGAATGGCAACAAGCCATATTTCCGACTAACTCCTGAAAAGTTACCTATAATTCTGCTGTGGTTAAGCAGTCCATTATTTAGTGCATAACTGTATCATCATGTCAGTCACCAGGTTACACATATCTATATAATAGAGTGTTCATATTGAAATCACTCATAATTGCATTGACATTTGGATAGGTAGGTTGTATTGTAGCTAATGTGATAAATTTGTATCCAGTACAAACAACAATAAGAGACGTTGTGAACGACAGCCTGAACTAGTTAACTAGTCCACCACGTTTCCCTTGTTTCTGTTCTATATAAATATAGGTGCATAGAAGAACGCTCGATTTCACTGATTATATAGGAAAATGAAGTATCAATGTGAAGAGTGCTTAAGTGTCTATGCTTGGCAAGATAGTTTGAAGCGTCATATCAAAGTTAAACACACACCTTCAGAACAACAACAACAACAACAACAACAACAACAACAGTATCATCAGCCACATCAGCCACAACAACAACAACAAATACTTATAAGAGTGATGGTTCTTCCAATAATTCGCGATAATGCACGGGTGTGATTTATGTGGCATTATTTTATCGACGAACTACAATCTACAAAGACATAAACAGATTAAACACGGAGTTATGTCCGAGACAAAACCAACTCTCTTCGGAGAAGATACCGATGAATCTGACGAAGCGGGTCTAGATTCAGATGAAGATGAACGGGGAACTCTATCAGATTCAGAGGATGATACTATCGCCGGTAGTAGAACGGTATTTGGCCGTAAGAAAGCTGCGCGATGCGTCAATGAGATGAACACATTCAAAAGTATGATGAAACGCGTCATCGATGATGTGAAAGCATTGTCTGATAAGTTTGATCAACTGATGGAAGAAGAGGGCGTGTCGGGAGAAGAGGATGATGGAAAAGCTCAGCTAGAACGCATCGACACAGAGTTTTCTCTCTTTCTCAAAAGTTACAGACGATTGATAGAATACCAGCATCGATTGAAAACATCCCGCATACATAACGCTATCATGAAGAAAATGGTCAAACTGACCAAACACGGATATAATAATGAATGGGCTGCGGATGAAGCGATGAGAAAATTCAAGAAACTCTTAGAAGTAAATCTAAAGGGCGAAGATTCAGACAATGATTAAATTTCAATAAACTTCATCAACATGTTATTCTCGTCTTCGTTATATATCTATAAGTGGGGGAGGGGGTTTCACCAATATTACATCACGTCCCTTACCGCGTGTCACTTTAACATTCCACACCGTGCGTGTATTATCCCCCTTTAATTATGTCATAGCATTGGTACATAGAAGACTGTATAACACTATGCCTATGTCTGTATCTGTTGTCACACCGTGAGTGGATTGTCCGCCTTTAATGATGTCATAGCGTGTGTATATGCAAGACAGTATAACCCTATGATAATACCTGTAGCTGTTGTTGGTAAGATGTGAAATATAAATTTCAAGGTTCAATTCATTCGTGTAGTAATTTTGTATATGTTCAACGCTCTTCATTCGTGCGCTTGTATTGTTAACATTCATTCATAATGAGTGTCCCTTTAGAGTGTCTTGTGTTCCTTTAAGATTCAAATACCAATATTACATCACGTCCCTTGTTTCGTGTCACTTTAACTCCTTGAGTGTATTGCCCCTTCGAATGATGTCATAGCAGGGGTACATGTAAGATAGTATAACACTATGACTATGTCTGTATCTGTTGTTGGTAAGATGTGAAAATATAAATTTCAGTTCATTCGTGTAGTAATTTCGTATATGTTCAACGCTCTTCATTCGTAAGAGTAATTACCAACTGGAAGTTGTACTATTTTTGATAAACATCGGATTTGCTCATCAGACGATAAGCTGACAATATTTACGTATGGTCTAATTAGATTCATGCATAAATGTAAGGTAATTTTTGTTATGGTCAAGTTTTTTGTTAAGACCATGTTCTAACATAGATCGATAAATAAGTTAAAGGTCATTATATTCCACAGTCAAATCTATTGGTGATCGAATTTGATAACTATTTTATTGGAACAACTAAGAGTATTATTTACGTGAGATCAATGAGTCCAATTATTATAAATAATAAATTGCAGGCATCGGTGGATACCCGATTGCCACATTTAGTGATCACGTGATAAACTGATAAAATGTCCAAGTGACGTACTATAATGAGCAAAAAAAAAATGAGTTGACCTTCGGCTTCGTCCCGATTGGGTACTGAGCTGACACCGGGGATAAATTGACCAATGACTGCTATTGTATCCTTTTGACAGATATGTGTGCGCAGACTCGTTTGATGTTCGCTATCGCATTACTATGTTTTAATAGCCAAGCCTTCACTTCTCGTCTGACTCTCTTACCGTCAAGACCTGTCTACACAGTACTTCTCCGGCAGACTATTCATTCACTGATAGGCCTACATACAGGTATGCCCATTTTTTTGCTCATTTGCTCATTTTTATTGCTCATTTGCTCATTTTATTGCTCATTTTTTTGCTCATTTGCTCATTTATTTGCTCATTTGCTCATTTTTATTGCTCATTTGCTCATTTTCTTGCTCATTTGCTCAATTTCTTGCTCATTTGCTCATTTTATTGCTCATTTGCTCATTTTCTTGCTCATTTGCTCATTTTTTTGCTCATTTGCTCATTTTTATTGCTCATTTGCTCATTTTCTTGCTCATTTGCTCATTTTCTTGCTCATTTGCTCATTTTCTTGCTCATGTGCTTATTTTTTTGCTCATTTGCTCATTTTTTTGCTCATTTGCTCATTTTTTTGCTCATTTTTATTGCTCATTTGCTCATTGTCTTGCTCATTTGCTCATTTTATTGCTCATTTGCTCATTTTCTTGCTCATTTGCTCATTTTTTTGCTCATTTGCTCATTTTTTTGCTCATTTGCTCATTTTTATTGCTCATTTGCTCATTTGCTCATTTTCTTGCTCATGTGCTCATTTTTTTGCTCATTTGCTCATTTTTTTGCTCATTTGCTCATTGATTGGTGCATACTCAAGAGTCATAGACCTAACATCCAATGTACGTTAATGGTGTCATAGCGTGGGTACATAGAAGCCTGTATAACACTATGCCTATGTCCGTATCTGTTGTCACACCGTGAGTGGATTGTCCGCCTTTAATGATGTCATAGCGTGTGTACATGCAAGACAGTATAATACTATGATTATGTCTGTAACTGTTGTTGGTAAGATGTGAAATATAAATTTCAAGGTTCAATTCATTCGTATAGTAATTTCGTATATGTTCAACGCTCTTCATTCGTGCGCTTGTATTGTTAACATTCATTCATAATGAGTGTCCCTTTAGATCGATAAATAAGTTAAAAGGTCATTACATTCCACAGTCAAATCTATTGGTGATCGAATTTGATAACTATTTTATTGGAACAACTAAGAGTATTATTCACGTGAGATCAATGAGTCCAATTATTATAAATAATATATTGCAGGCATCGGTGGATACCCGATTTCCACATTTAGTGATCACGTGATAAACTGATAAAATGTCCAAAGCGTAAGTATGAATGTGGGGCGATAAGTGGTTATTACGTAATGTTGTTATAACAATGTCATCAAAGCAATTTCTATAATTGAGTGTCTCACGACCTGACGTAATATGTATGCATGTTTTGGCTAACTAATTATCGTGTGAATGACACAGTTTATCAACCTTAATTGATACTAACTCGTTTGTTCAGACATTAAATCGATATGTTTTCTGAATAGCATATAACTGTGACCGGGGAAATAATATAATTCATTTGGTAAAGCAAAGGTGTGAAAGACACATTGTTACCACCAATGTCGCGTGTGATTGCGTGTACAGCGAATATGACAATTCATTCTGGAGGGTTGTAATTTCACATTACAATTTTCGACCGTTAGGGATTGAACATAGTACATCTCAAAACTTCCAATAATTCACGATAATACACACCTGTCATATGGGATAGAGAGAGTGTAAAGAATAAACGCTCTTTATTATTTATGTAAAAGTAATGGTGTCTATTTTCAGGTATGACAATTATATGAACTGCGTCCGATAAAACACTGGAATGTATGCATTCATATCGATGGTCACAATGTCCAATAAAGCTATTTCTAAACATCGATTAATAAATTCATGAAAAATATTTGAACAAAAAATATTACGAAAGATATTACGCGCAAATAATTTAACATTCGACATTTTTTAATATCGAGTTTATCAGAAACCGAAAACTCGTTATAAATTTTTTATTTAAACTTTTTTTAGAGAAATAATTTTGAGGGTTTTGATAATTTGGAAGTTTGGAAATTTTGGGGTTTTGATAATTTGGAAGTTTGGAAATTTTTAATTTTTTGGAAAAAATAATTTTTGGAAAAAATAATTTTTGGAAAAAATAATTTTTGGAAAAAATAAATTTTTGAAATTTTTTTTTTTTGGGTTTTGTTATTTTGGGAATATTTTAGTACAACCAATTTTAGACCCCAAAGATTCTATTTTTAGAAGTGGAGCGAACGAGACGCCTATTCTTCTTATAACTGTCACCACACTGTTCATTAGTGCATCAAGCCAATCATTGAAATATTTGCATATCTATCAACTCATATTACCGGTTACTCTCACAACACCAAGTCTGACATAGTAACTGTTTGTCATTTATTATAACAGAGGTTGCTCCAGTAGACTTACAAAATAGTTAATGCATAATGCTAGATAATGGGCTGGTTGACAGCCCATTATCTGGAAATGGTTAGAAATGATGGAACTGTGTGTTTCCTGTACAATGACCCTAAGTTTGCATATATGTATATAAGTAAACTTATCCTGGTGTAACTAATGCCTAGATCATTGTGTGCATGGTTAAAGAGCGAGCAACTGTCTCAAACATTAATGTGACTATCAATGGGTAGAAAATATCTGTCAAAAGTTCATCAAGCCAATCCGTTAATTATTTGCATGTCTTTCAACTCAGATGATCTCTCACAAGACCTAAAGTATCCAAGTCTGGTATAGTGTTGTGACTGCTTGTCATCTATATAGACAAACGAGTACGATATGTCTGGATTTTTCTCTCTGACCCCTGGACCGAGTTCAACCAAATTTGGTGTGGTGACTCAGGGTACCCTGGCGATGTTATAATGGTATTAGTTTTTCAAAAAATTTAATGAAAAAAAACAAAAAAACAATGGGTTTTGTTAAATTGAGCAAGGAATTCAATCTTAAAAAAAAAATACATTAAAACAATATATATAAATCAAAATGTTTCAATGACCAAATGTGCTTGAAGCGCACAAAGGTGCTGCCGCTAAATGAAGGCTCTATAGTTATCTTTTGGTATAGTCAAGCGTGTGCGTGTTATGTGCTTTCTGTTCACAGTTGTATTTTTCATGACATCATTGAGTATTTCTGAACATATAATTCTCATAGAAAGGCAGTTCATGTATTTATCGATCTATTTCGATACAGGGAAAAATTCAAACGCGAATATTATTACGTGTATTTTGGAACGAAAAACGGCACGTGTTTTTAATTATTATTGCCACAAAATACAACATCGGTACCACCCTTTCGGAAGACACGACATGTCAAGAATGCAAAATTGTAAATATTTAGTTTTTCAAACCTTCCGATTAATAAAACACGGCATGTGAACTACGCAAAAAATTAATGTTTAATCTTTCAATCTTTCAGAATCGGTAAATGCTAAACAAGAATAGTTCACAAATGAAATTGATTCCAACAACAATTTATATAAAATAATGGTACCAAATAATTGGATGGAAATATCTAACTGTAGCAGCAAGAATATTTTCTATGCGCCATTGAACAACCAAGCGGAATGCTCCGCGTCACTTTAAAGACATACTATCAAGCAGACAAAGAGAATATCTATACACAATAATATATACTTTAAAGACATATTATGTATTATTTCAGTGAATTAATACATATGGTGTACTTACGTTAGTGAAGAGCACTGATATAAGTTAGTATCCAAACACTATCTCCATTGCAAGAATGTAGCAATGAAATACGATTGTTGAAAATTCCAACCATATCGGCTTTAACATTTCAGAGAACACAACGGTAGAACTACGCACACATATAAATATTTACTACTTTATTCAGGACGCATTATTGGGCAAAAACATACGGAAATGATTCCGAGAATAATAAACAGTGTGTGTGATTCTTGTATAACAATGTCGTTATGGATAGAACATTTATGAAAATAACTTATTTTGACATGATACTTTTTTATTCCTTTCTGAACACCTCAGTGCAGTGTTTCACATCGCTTTAAACTGACGAGCGACCTCCCAGGCACTTCGATTAATGGTACATACAGTGTAACATTCAACTATAATATTTAGCGAATATTTCATTAAACTGATCGTATATATTAGAAAAGTCAACGAATTAACTATACGAATTAACTATACGAATATTAACTATACGAATATTAACTATATATACGAATTAACATTTCCTCCTTAATTCTGGAGGATTTTTCCCTGAACGTTAATGATTATTCCAATGATACTCCCTGAATATAATTTATATATAACAATATATAGAGCTGACAGATTGGGTATAAAATTTATGAAATAACTGCGAGTTTATACGGTGAACACAGTCGAGTGGTGCACCTCACTAGAAAATAACGTACTTACGCCGTTTTCACAATTCGCTGTAATGCAGGTATTTTTCAGGTTAATACACATGTAGCTGATCCCGTACACACTTAAATAATAGATACGCTGCACATCGTATATAACATATACCCTTTCAACAAAGTGCCCGGCGATCCGGGGATTTATGAACACGTATCACTGCTGTATAACTCAACAACTTCCCGGTCTGAGCGCGTGTACTAACGTGCATCAAAAGTCCCGGAAAACTTTTGTGATTGGCTGCTCGTCCAGCATGCTTGTATGCGCCCATAGTATAATACGATAATATGTTCACAGCGATTGAAGTGGATGATTTCCCGTGACACGCATTGAGGTACTTAACATAGACTATACCAACCCCACAACATAAATGAAAACGGAACAACAATGCTCATATATATTGAAGCAAATGGAAAGTTTGGCAACGCTTTCAACTCTGTATATAATCCCTAATCCAAATGTAACGCCAACTCAATTTATTCAGGGGTAAATCAAAAATACACATATAAACAACAATAAAAGTACAAACCCCGGTCCCGAAAAATTACATATCAGACGTATTGAAGAACTTAAGACATACCGTACCAAACCCATATTAAATTACACATGAGACGTATTGAAGAACTTAAGATATACCGTACCAAAACCCATATTAAATTACACATGAGACGTATTGAAGAACTTAAGATATACCGTACCAAAACCCATATTAAATTACACATGAGACGTATTGAAGAACTTAAGATATACCGTACCAAAATCCATGTAACTGCACGTGGGACAAATAATTCTAAAATTGAAGCAAACGATCAACGCTTCAAATGGAATAAATCTCAATTCAAATGTAACGCCAACTCAATTTATTCAGAGTAAATAAAACAAATAATTATATAAAAACAACATAAACAAGGACTTAAAAACAACAACAACAAGGACTTAAAAAACAACAAAAACAAGGACTTAAAAACCGTTGTGGTGCAGAAGATCACTCGACGTTTTCGACCATTCAGGGCCCGACTACTAAAACATTCAGGGCCCGACTACTAAAACATTCAGGGCCCGACTACTAAAACATTCAGTGCCCGACTACTAAAACATTCAGGACCCGACTACTAAAACATTCAGGGCCCGACTACTATAACATTCAGGGCCCGACTACTAAAACATTCAGGGCCCGACTACTAAAACATTCAGGGCCCGACTACTAAAACATTCAGGGCCCGACTACTAAAACATTCAGGGCCCGACTACTAAAACATTCAGGGCCCGACTACTAAAACATTCAGGGCCCGACTACTAAAACATTCAGGGCCCGACTACTAAAACATTCAGGGCCCGACTACTAAAACATTCAGGGCCCGACTACTAAACCATTCAGGGCCCGACTACTAAAACATTCAGGGCCCGACTACTAAAACATTCAGGGCCCGACTACTAAAAAATTCAGGGCCCGACTACTAAAACATTCAGGGCCCGACTACTAAAACATTCAGGGCCCGACTACTAAAACATTCAGGGCCCGACTACTAAAACATTCAGGGCCCGACTACTAAAACATTCAGGGCCCGACCACTAAAACATACTTCTTATATATCAATTAAATGCAGTGTCTCTCAATGGAGACATCGTTTTTGTTAGTTTATCGCCGATAATTGGGTCCCGAATCGAGAAGTAAATATCTACAATTGACCGTAGTTCAGACGATGTTTTCTATGGAGTGGTAAAGTCGATTTTCTTGAGATTTTCGGCGATGTTAGTAGAATGCTATAGTCCTCCAGTTGGTATAGCACCTGAATACTAACTTATCAGATTCATCCACCCGAACAAGTCCATAACATATCTTTAAGGTTCAAAGAATGGTGCCACTGTTGGAATTCAAGTGGATGATAATCAATAAGGCAACATTTGGTGACATATTTTGAGTCGACATCTCAACTGGTTCCATGCGGCGCTGTACTGGGGTGTCGAGACAAGGATGTTTGGGGGGGGGGGTGGGGTCTCAACCCCTCAACTTTGGTATAATTGTTCAACAGTTGGAAATATCATCACTGACACAATTAGCTGATAATTTTACATACGAGTTGAGATTGTTCGTATTGTTTGAACATCCAATCAGTAATTAGTGGGAAATATGTGACCCGCCAAATCAAATCCAGTCGTAAGTCGGTTTGTTTTACCCTGTGCCAATGCATTCTCTTATATATGCGAGTCGACCATAGGTCGCATTGGCCTAACAATTTGTTATCTTTTTTTAAAAATAAATGTTTCTTACAATTTTTAGGACATAAAATAAAAAATCATCCATTACCCTGCAGGAAGCCCCACACATTTATAGAAGCATATAGAAGAGTGTCGTCTGCTCATGTTTGTTTGGGGCTCTGTATTGGTGAAATTATAAAATTGTTAAAGAATACAAGAAAAAATTATTAAAATTGTAAAAAATTGTTAGGCCAATGCATTCTCTTATATATGCGAGGCGACCTATGGTCGACTCGCATATATAAGAGAATGCATTAGCACAGGGTAAAAAAATCCCGACTTCCGACTGGATTTGATATGGCGGGTCACATATGTTGTTTTTAAACTAACAGCCAAGTCTGCAAATAGCGTGTCTGTCATTTGCAGAATGAGGTCCCCAGAGGGTGAATTTAGTGACGCTATCCCGCATAGCGGGCTAGCATCACCAAATTCACCCTATGGGGACCTCATTCTGCTTATGCCTCATCTTCTGGGAAGTATCTATAGTATTAAATTAACATTGTTTTTAGTTACATTTCCCTTCTAGAAAGTTTCTATATCCCCTAATTTGCAGCAGATAAAATTCATAATTGAGGTGCCCAATGGGTGAACATCACGAACTTCAACTGGGAAACTTCCATATGATCCTAGGTCTGCCATATCAGTTGAGGGCCTTAGCAGAATGAGGTCCCTAGAGGGTGAATTTTTTTAGAGGTAACGTCACTAAATTCACCCTCTGGGGACCTCATTCTGCAAATGACAGACACGCTATTTGCAGGCTTGCCAACAGCAGAATACTTTTCGACTTTTGGTCAAACTCTTGGTCTGAATGGCCATCAGTTGGAGTCTAACCGTAGGGGGGGTGGTGTCAGGTTTGAATTTCCAACAGTTGGAAAGTGTGAGATACGAATTAGAATGTTCCAACCCACTGTTTGGTTCAGGGGGTGTAGTTTTTCAATAGCAATGAAAACGTCACGTCTCTTTATCGTCTGTGAGAGACCCGGAACACTTATGTCATTGGTTACGAACGCGCCTATTGTATTATGAATTACGGATGTTTACGCGAAGTTTAATCTGATCTGCATGAGGACATATGCCGCTGACAATTTAAACTAATCTTTATGGCCCTCAAGGGAGACCATTTGTTGAAATTAACAATAATATAAAGGAATCAGGGAGCTAAATGTGTTCTAGAGTCGGGGAGCGAGTACACCGTGGAACCCTAAAGGTGAAGGTAACTGAAGAATGACCTTCACCTGATACATGCGACACGTTGTTAAAGGATGACATCGCGTTTATTTGATTTGTACATAATATCTAAATAATTTAAACTGGTGAATGAATGGGGGAATGGATTTTTGTGAGCGGGAAATTTATTTAACTAGCTGCTGTAGTTCTGGATTTTTCCAGATCAAATTTGTCTGTGGGATAGCCCCGTCGTACACTTGGGGATTTATTTTTAAAAGTAAACACATGACCTATGATTTTTCTTGCATTTTCGTGATCAACTGGTGTCAATCTAGCTGGGTAAACATCACTGGTATGGCCTGCAGGCTTCAATTCAGTGAATTTGGCGGAAACGTTAACACTGTCGCCTATGGGAAACCATTTAGTTCAGTGATTCCTATAGAAACTCTGTGCACGACCAACACAAGCTCCATGCAGAGTCAGTCCCCTACACAGGACTTACCGCTTACACATAATGTGAAGAAATCGCACATTTATATTTTTCAGACTTTTGTAGGTTACAATTCATTCTACCGTAAATGATATATATATATATACATCGCTGATTCTACATTGTTATGCGAAACTGAACTGTTCATATATTTATTGTAAAATTGTCTAGATCAAGCCAGATTAAATTGTAACTCAAACAACACTTCAATGAAAAATGTCAGATATAGCGTAGCGAGGGGACTGAACTCTATTTTGCAGCTTGCTACCAAGAGTCCGATTTTATTGAGAGAAACATTCCGACTGTTAGGTAAATACAAATTAACCCTTTCATGACGGGAGCTGCGTGCCAATGCATTCTTTATATATGCAAGTCGTCCATAGGTCGCCTCGCATATATAATAGAATGCATTGGCCTAACAATTTTGTTTATCATTTTTTATCATTTTTCTTATCATGTTTTCTTACAGTCTTTAACAATTTTTATAATTTTTTCTATAATTTTTTCTTTCATTCTATAACAATTTTTATAATTTTTTCTTATATTCTTTAACAATTTTATCATTTTTATTATTATTTAATTCTTACATTCTTTAACAATTTTATCATTTTTTTTTATTTTTCTTACATTTTTTAACAATTGGTACCATGGTGGCGATATCCTATATATGTGCTGCCTTATGGTGGTGCATGCAGGTTTATAACAATTGTCCACCATAGTTACCATGCCATAGTTATGTATGTCGTATGACGCTCAACTCACACAAAGAGTGCCTGGACTCATCGACCCGTTACGTCTCGCGGGGGGGGGGGGGGGGTGATTTCTACTCAATGAGTCTGCCTGGACCCATCGACCTGTTATAGTGGGGGGGGATAATTACAGGAAAACATAAAAATCGTTCACTTTGTGATAGAAGCGCCAAACTTTCAGAATTTGTTAAGTGGTTGGTGAGTATCACTAAACTGGCTGGTTCCAGATTTTGGAGGTCACCTTGACCTTCAATTTGACCTTGACCTTTTTGAAAATCTCAGTTTTTGGGTTGGGTGGTTTATGCCATCCTTTTCTTGTGAAAATCGCATCTTCTCACCGTTTTCTCAACACAATTATAGTTGGGAGGTGACCACGGTTCATTTGGCCAAAACATATCTCAATTGTCATAAGATGGCCGCCGGAAGTTGAAAATATAAATTTTTTTCACAAATATCTTCTAGTTCAATTCATGCTGTTTGGAACTGGTTGAGTAATGCAACTTTATTTTGTGTTTTGTATATTAACTGATCATGGGAGCAATTAAATATGCAATTATTGGGGTCCTAACCCCTTCCAATCCCTCAAAAATTCGATTTTACAGAACGCGGTACAAAATTTTACAAAAAAAAATCACAATTGGGATTCTAGTCATATTTCAACTAGAAATGAAAAGAACATTGTAATGCAAGTGAGGCATATCATTACCTATGAATATTCCAACTCTCTGGAACCAAACATCTTGCCTTGGCTCAAAATGGCTGCCAAAATGGCCACCAAATTATGGAAAATTGTAAATATTGCACCAGGGTGTCATGCAATTGCTTACAAGTTGTGGTTGATGTATAACATTGGCTAATCTGTATTCTATACATTGAATACTAACATGTCTGATACACCATGTTTCATTGTTACTATTGTCACCATTGACATCACCAGATATATTGGATTTTTCTCTCACAAACTTGAAATAAATATCGGCAAAAAATAACTTTTCAGGGTTCGAGCATTTTTTCAAATAAAATGCAACTACATTTGGTATCAAATGTGTTTATTGTTTTGACCTATCTTAAATGTGTTACACTATGGTGTTTATAGACTAAATTGCTCAAGATGGCTTCCAAAATGGCAACCAAATTTGTAAAAAGTTAATATTTTACACATATCCAGAAAATTATTCTCTGCGTTATCCCAAAAGGTAGCTAATTGTGACTCAGTTGGTTATTATACCTGTTAGTTAATTAACTGACAACTATGTTCTATTATGTTTATCCTAGTTACGTATGGGGCATGACAAATTCATTTAAAAATTGCAGTATGGAATTTTGCGGATAACCTCTTTTGTGATTATGGCCATATTATTGAAAGGAAATGGGCAGAACTTTGAGACGGAACTGAGATGAACCATGAGATGTGGGTAGTCTGGCCCATTATGATAAAAATTTATCAACTGGATACAGGATGGAAGCCAAGATGACAGCAAGGGAGTTACTTTATGATCGTAGATGAGGATATGTATACCGCGAGTTATTGTATGGTTATGGATGATGTGTGGGTATATGGGGAGTGTCCTGTTGGCAACGGTGGGTTGTATATTTATATATGTTGTGGATGTGTTATCATTGATGGTGTATGGGGAGTAGATGCATGATCATGAGTATGGCAAGTGTGGAACTTATGAGAGGTCGTATGTGCGGGTATTGGTATATCTGGAAGGGCTCACCATTGGTGATGTGCATATGTATACCTGGATTGACTCTATGGTAATGGATATGGCGAATAGGTATACATCTAGTGGCTGTATAGTCCATGGTGAGGTGAATAGGTATACAACGCGTGACCGTATGATCGTGAATGTAGTGAATATGTATACATAGAGTGACTATATGGCCATGTGTCGGGTGTATGTGTATACCTGGTGTTTATACATGGTGACTCGTGGCTGTATCGTCATTTGTGGTATGTATGGGTAAACCAAGTATGGCTGTATGATCAGGTGTACGTGTATAAAGTGGGTGACTATGTTGTCATTTGTGTTGTGTTTATGTACATATGGAGTGACTGAGGTAATGGGTGGGTTGTACATGTGTACCTTGGGTGGCACAACAACTCAAGGATATGTTAATCAATGGAGAGGTCATGTCAGAGAGTTCTCTATCTTGATGGTGTTTATATACATGGGGGCGTTAAACACGGAAAACGATGGCCACCTATTACCACACAGTCATTACATATATACATAAACACCACAGACATAACAATATAGTGACCCACTGTATACATGTACACCTGACCCATGACCACGTCACGATACAGGCACACCGGGGATACTCCTAAACATGACCGATAACCATATAGTCATTCCTTGTATACCCATTCAGCTCACCATTGGCCATAAGGTCATCTCCTGTATACCTATTCTCCAAACACGTGGTCAAATAAATCAATATATACATCAACAATGACCATAAAGTCACTCCGCCGACTCCGGGTATACATATGCACATCACCAATGGCCATATAGCCACTCGCTTCATACACATACCTTAACCAATGGTACCTGACCTATGACCGTGTGTACCTATTCAAAACATTCATACACGACCATGGTCAATCCTTGCATACATATTCACCTCAACATTGGCCATGTCACTCCCTGTATCCACATAGTCACTCAAGATATACTAATACACCACAACAATGTCAGTATAGTCACTCCATGTATGCATATGCACTTTATCCATGGCCATATAGCCACTTGCTATATACACGTATCCCTTGCCCATGACAATAAAGCAACACATGTGTATACTGGTATAACCTACACATGACCATACCGCCACGAGTCACCAAACAGGAACACCAGGTATACTCATACGCCTGACACATGACCATTTTAATAGTCACCCCCTGTATAGATGTCCATTATATTTATGATCATACAGTCACTACTTGTAGAACCTACATGTACTCATCTCACCATTGACCATACAATCACTACCTGTATACCTATATCGACACACATAGTCATATAACCACTCGATATACATATACAGCCCACCCTAGACCATAGATTCACTCCAAGCATACAAGTAAGCCTCACTAATGGCCATTCAGCCCTTCCAGATATACACACAACCACTCAAACAATCCATACTTGCATATACACCTCACACATGACAATTCAGCAATTCACTGTATAATCATACATGCCATCCATGATAATACATCTAATCCCTATACACCCACCAATGATAATACATCCATGAAATATATAAATATGCGAATTTGGTTGCCATTTTGGAAGCCATCTTGGGCAATTTGGTCTATAAACACCGTAGTGAGACACATTTAAGATAGACCAAAACAATAAACACCTTTCAATCCAAAGATGTCAGTGGTGACAATAGTAACAATTTGCCATGGTGCATCAGACATGTTAGTATTCACTGTATATAATGCAGAATTGCCAATTTTATACATCAACCACAACTTTAATGATTGCAAGAGACGCTGGTGTAATATTTACCATTTTCCATATTTTGGCGGCCATATTGACAGCCATTTTGAGCCAAAGTAAGAATTTTGGTTCCAGTGATTTGGAATATTCATAGGTAATGATATGCCTCACTTACATTACAAAGTTATGTTCATTTCTTGTTGAAATATGACTATAATCCCAATTGTGATTTTTTTGTGGAATTTTATACCGCATCCTGTAAAAACGAAGTTTTGAGGGATCGGAAGGGGCTAGGACCACAATAATTGCATATTTAATTGCTCCAATGATCGGTTAATATACAAAATACAAAATAAAGTTGCATTACTCAACCAGTTCCAAACAGCATGAATTGAACTAGAAGATATTTGTGAAAAAATGTCATATTTTCAACTTCCGGCGGCCATATTGGCGGCCATCTTATGAAAATTGAGATATGTTTTGGCCCACATGAACCGTGGTCACCTCCCAACTATAATTGTATTGAGAAAACTGTGAGAAGATGCAATTTTCACAAGAAAAGGATGGCATAAACCACCCAACCCTAAAACTGAGAATTTCAAAAAGGTCAAGGTCAAATTGAAGGTCAAGGTGACCTCCAAAATCTGGAACCAGCCAGTTTAGTGATACTCACCAACCACTTAACAAACTCTGAAAGTTTGGCGCTTCTATCACAAAGTGAACGATTTTGCAACTATCCCCCCCACTATTACGTCTCGCGGGCGGGTGATTTCTACTCAATTCGTCGTTTGTTGTACATATTATTTAAACTCTTCCCCCAATAAGGGTATGTTCATACCCTGGCAAGTTTGCACGGTATGTTTTGCAGGCATGTCGTCATAGAAAACGTCATGGTGCCAGAATATGAACGGAAACGTGCACATGACACGCATATTTACCAAAGCGAACGACATGAGAAGCAAAATGTATGTTATTCCACTTGTAAGGGTGCTGCTGGCATTTGCCTTTAAATACATGTATGACATACACATAGAGAGCCCCACACAGACTCCAGCAGACGACACTCTGTAGTGTATGCTTCCATCTGTGTGAGGCTCCCTGTGGGTTAACGATGCTACTGACAGTTGCCTTTAAATACATGTATGACCAGTTAACAGCCATTGTGACTGACCCCATCCCATGGCGCCTGACGCATGAATATTACTATAGACGAGCTTCATTTGGATCACGCAACAATTACGCAATGATTGAAAACTCCCCACCACTGTCATCATTTCACGACTTCATCTGCCCCATCCTGTCTTCTAGTTCCCACACTCTCTCTCTCTTTCTCTCTATCTCTCTCTGCCTCATGCTATCCCTAACACTACCTTCTCCCTTTATTCCACCCTTAACTAAAATAGGAGATATATATCCATTTCTCCTGAAACCATTATTTCCAATAATTTCTTATCTATACCCAGGGATGTGGCTAGAGGGTCTCCGCTGGGGGGGGGGGGGGTGTCCACCTTGGGAATTTCCAACTGCATCCCCCCCCTTGAGTCGCAATCACACCAACACAACTTTTTGCATAATTCCATTTGCACCCCCCCCTTAAGTCGGAATCACACCGACACAACTTTTTTGCATAATTCCATTTGCACCCCCCCCCCCTTGAGTCGGAATCGTACCAACACAACTTTTTGCATATTTCCATTTGCACCCCCCCCCTTGTACCTCATGCTCAGGCCTAATTTCCTATATATTCATAAGCCATGCTTCTATTTTCCCAGTATGAGAACATTAAGATATTTTAACCTGAAAATTGCCCCCAAAAAAACAACTAGTGATCTAATTCCAGACAAATGCACACAGCTACCGACATCAGACCAGGAAACACCGGTCCGACCATGGTTGTTCGGCCCGGTGTGAGAAAATTTTGAAAACTATACAAGAAAATCGCAAATCCTAGCATCAAGACTGGCCTCAACTGAAGCTTTCCTAGTGTTGGAAATTTCAAACCTCATACTCCCCCTCAGGTTGGAAAATTCTTCAACTGATGACCATTTATGTCTACAAGTTTGACCAAATGTAGTAAAATATTGTTTTGCTAAACTAATTAGCAGTTTTGTATTGGCCATGTGACACACCGGGCCGACCATGGTTCGGCCCGGTGTGCGAAAATTTTGAAATCTGAACAAGAAAATCGCAAAATCCTAACATCTAGACTAGCCTCAAGCCTTCCTACTGTTCGAAATTTCAAACCCTACACCCCCACTTAGGTTGGAAATTTTCCAACTGATGACAATTCCAATGACAATGTTGACCAATTGTATGACAATATTGTTTTCTTAAATTAACTAGAAGTTTTTGACTGGCCACGGGGGAGAGACCAGGACACAAGCTTTCCAAGTGTTGGAAATTTCCAACCTGTCACCCCCCTAAGGTTGGAAAATTTCCAACTGATGACCATTTCTGTCAAAATTTTTGACCAAAAATAGGAACATATGCAAATATTGGTCGAAAAACAATAAATTCCCCCAATAAATTGTTTTATAATCAAACTACAAGAACATTTTCAACCTATTGTTGGTGTGAAATTTCGTTGTGGCAGGTATGAAATTTCCAACTATTGAAAATATAGCTCTCTGCTGGGGGGGGTGAGACACCCCCCACACCCCCCCTCTAGCCACATCCCTGTCTATACCCTCCCTCAATTATTGGGACGGGGCATCAGGGCTGGCGGTCTAGAAAATCCAGGAGGGCTATTAACCCTTTACCCAACAGAACGGCCCTGTGCCAATGCATTCTCTTATATATGCGAGTCGACCATAGGTCGCCTCGCATATATAAGAGAATGCATTGGCTTAATACATATTAAAAATGATAAAATTGTCAAAGAATGTAGAAAAATATTATAAAAATTGTTAAAAAATGTAAGAAAAAATTATAAAATTGTTAAAGAATGTAAGGAAAAATGGTAAAAAGTATTAAAAAAAGATTTTTTTTAGGCCAATGCATTCTCTTATATATGTGAGGCGACCTATGGTCGACTCGCATATATAAGAGAATGCATTGGCACAGGGCATAACTGTAACCATCACAATGTGGTCAATGAACCGGTTCCAATGATATCCACATTTGTATGGTGTTATTGAGACAGACCGAAGATATTTTAGGCTGTTGAAGCTTTATTTGGACGTTTTTGGCCGTTTTGTTGGGTAAAGGGTTAATAGCCCTCCTAGATTTGCCTAAGAGGGCTATAGCCCTCCTCAACTTTTAAAGTTTTGATATTTTACCTGAGTTAATACCCAGGTCTGGAAGTTAATTGCAGCAGGGCTGAAAATAGCCCTATTGGGTTGCCTTAGAAGGAATAATAGCACACCTAGACTTCCCCTCTTCTCTTGAATTCATGTTATCTGTGCAGTGGATATTTCTAGTGGCATTGAACACAGTCTGGTTCATTGTTGCTGAGAACTTACCAGAAGATGTCAGAGAAAAGGTAAAATCGCTCACAAAGTCACTACAGAGAAGTACATAATAGATAATAACAGATAATAACTAAGAAATGTATTCCCCGCGTTATTTTTTCAACTTCATAAGCTTCCCTGTCAAAACTGCAAACAGTTCCCAGGTTTTGTACTGCAATTATCCTTACTAGATTTCGAATGTCCAATCACAGACTTCCCATTTAAACTGGATCATGGAATGATACCAATCGGAAAGATAGAGTATGCTCGAGATGTAATATAGGGTTACTTGGAAATGAATACCATTGTATTTTACAATGCCCTTCGCTTGATTATCTGAGAAAAAAATATATTCCCAAATTTTGTCGAAATTATCCGAATTTTACTAAATTGTTTAACTCCAAAAACAAGAATATATATATTAAACTCTCTAAATCTATACAAAACGCAAGAGTTAATCACGAATAATGCATTATATCTGCACTCAGTCACGATATCTCCAACAGTTTCGATGAGATAGCGCGATTTAGTGATACATGTCATCAAACAACATTGTGATGCCCTATAATATAAATATCGAATAGCTCCCACCTCACACTGAAAAACCCTTTTCCACTGTTGCACACCATGGACATGTATTGTATTGTATTGTATTGTATAATTATGTATTATCTTCTCATAATAGCATGTAACATGATTTACTTGAGAAATAAACATTTGAACTTTGAACTTGAACTTTGGTGGGATATGAGCCCGAGTAGAGTTTCATGGGATGATCTAGTGAACACCCGTATGGTGCCCACACAGACACGACCAGACGATATCCGGTAATAGATCCTTCTAACTGTGTGGGGCTCTCTACGGGAGATTCGTGGGATGATCTAGTGTAGACTGATGAGCAGCTATGGTAAACATGCAGTCAATTAATATATAGCTTTATAACTGAGAGACTAAAATCTGTACATGTAAATCATATAAATTAATATATAGCTTTATAACTGAGAGACTAAAATCAGTACATGTAAATCATATCAATTAATATATAGCTTTATAACTGAGAGACTAAAATCAGTACATGTAAATCATATCAATTAATATATAGCTTTATAACTGAGAGACTAAAATTAGTACATGTAAATCATATCAATTAATATATAGCTTTATAACTGAGAGACTAAAATCAGTACATGTAAATCATTTCAATTAATATATAGCTTTATAACTGAGAGACTAAAATCAGTACATGTAAATCATATCAATTAATATATAGCTTTATAACTGAGAGACTAAAATCAGTACATGTAAATCATATCAATTAATATATAGCTTTATAACCGAGAGACTAAAATCAGAACATGTAAATCATATCAATTAATATATAGCTTTATAACCGAGAGACTAAAATCAGTACATGTAAATCATATCAATTAATATATAGCTTTATAACCGAGAGACTAAAATCAGTACATGTAAATCATTTCAAAAAATATATTATGGATGACAACAAAAAGAATGGTGCTAATAAACTGCGCACATATAGAACATTCAAAGACAAATATGAAATAGAACCATACCCCCAAACACGCCCGATTACAAACGGCAAGAGAAATGTTCACCCGACTGCGTGTTAGCAATCATATATTAGCTATAGAAAAAGGCAGACACGCACAGCCACAGACGTTATTAAAGGTACTCAAATTTGGCTTCGGGGGTAAACAATATTTGATTCGAGTCGTGAAGAGCAGAACCACACGACAGACCACGAGGCGTCTGCCATACGGATGATGAGGCAGTTGCATGCACCTCACTGGAAGACTTTCAGAAGTAGATGCTGAAAACAGGCTAGCTGAGGATGACAGAACACATATTTTAACTTCACTCATGATGATTTTACTTGTAATATACACAATATCCTTGTTTTAAATTCACCAATATTGCCTTTTAACGACATCCTCATCGCCTGTACGCACAAATTCGATAATATCCCATATAAGCCTTTTGTTGGGAGTTGAAAGAAAAAAAAGGAGGAACTCAAAACTCAGAGTGATCAGATATCGATTTTTGAAATTTGTTACTTCTATTGTTTGTGGCACAGAAGCACGTGGTCAAACGGACGAAGATAGGGATGCAGATGGATAACTCTAAAATCAAGTCGTTATTATTACCACTTGTTTTTAGAGCTATCCAGTCTATTCTATGCGTTTGTTACTTTTATCTTGACATGTGTAAACTTCCGGAAGGTAGACTGCTCTGGACATCACTAGATATAAATTTAAATTAAAAATTAAATTACGAATTGCCGTGTACAAGACGTAATCAAATTAATTGCCGGAAAGTGGTTTGGACAACGCATGCTCGTGTACAAACATATGTGACCCGCCATATCAAATCCAGTCGGAAGTCGGGATTTTTTTACCCTGTGCCAATGCATTCTCTTATATATGCGAGTCGACCATAGGTCGCCTCGCATATATAAGAGAATGCATTGGCCTAACAATTTTTTACAATTTTAATAATTGTTCTTGTACTCTTTAACAATTTTATAATTTCACCCATACAGAGCCCCAGACAAACATGAGCAGACGACGCTCTTCTATATGCTTCTATATAGGTGTGGGGCTCCCTGCAGGGTAATGGATGTTTTTTATTTTATGTCCTAAAAATTGTAAGAAACATTTATTTAAAAAATTGTTAGGCCAATGCATTCTCTTATATATGCGAGGCGACATATGGTCGACTCGCATATATAAGAGAATGCATTGGCACAAGGTAAAAAATCCCGACTTCCGACTGGATTTGATATGGCGGGTCACATATGTTGATACGAGGCCACCACTCAGGCCACCACTGACTAGTCGTGACTATACAATAACTTAAAGTGAATAGTATGCATATATAATATAACATTTATTTACATTTGCTTGAAAACTTTACACAAATTACTCGACAACGACATTTCGTATTTTCGCGCATTCCGGCTAACTGCAATTACTTCGTACTCAACAGAATTTCAAATAATGGAAATCTGTTTACCATATTCTGCGACTCAGAGACTATAGAAACCAACAACAACAACAACATTTGAGTACAGTATCCCTTTAACTGCGGCACAAATGCATTGTATAAGCATTTTTTTAACTCTTTTTCTGGCACAATATAGCTTTCTATAACGAAATGCCTTCAAAATAAAATGCTAGTATATGGATATAAGCTCACCTGATAACAGTCGCGTGACGTCATCACGAGCACGCCCATGACTATTTTGATCTAAGCGCTGAATGTGAGAATCACCAGATATTTCCGGTGACTGTATAACACCAGCAAACAAAGGAATCTCCGCTTCACATACTTCCTCCATAACAACCCCGCACATTTCGGGGAAATCCCCTGGGAACTCAGTCGTTGACGAAACAATCGCAAGTGCGTCATCGATGGGAGGTAACATCGGCTTGAGTTCCTCAAACAGGGCATCTTTATCCACTACGTACATGTTTTGATCCATCTTGAGATATGCTAGTCCATTATTGGCAGACACATCTGTGCCAATATATGAATTGTCGGTTCTTGTGATGTCTACAATGGAGATATTGCTTGGAGTTTAGCGCAGTTTTTTTCGTGAAAACTTATTATCTGATCATTTCTTGTGGGATAACTACTTATGCAATGATGCTGTTATTGCTTTATTATAGAAACGGTTAAACTTATTATCTGAACATTTCCTATGGGATATCTACTCATGAATGATGCTTTAGCAAAGAAAGTGTTAAACTTATTATCTGAATATTTCCTATGGGATAATTGCTCACCAATGATGCTTGAGCAAAGAAAGGGTTAAACTTATTATCTGAACATTTGCTATGGGAAAATCACTCATCAATGATGCTTTAGTATAGACAGGGTTAAACTTTTTATCTGAATATTTCATATGGCATAACTACTCAACAATGATGCTTTAGTATAGACAGGGTTAAACTTATTATCTGAACATTTCCTATGGGATAACTACTCGTCAATCATGCTTTAGTAAATAAATAGTTAAACTTATTATCTGAACATTTCTTATGGGATAACTACTAATCAATGATGCTTTAGTATAGAAAGAGTTAAACTTATTATCTGAACAGTTCCTATGTGATAACTACTCATCAACGATGCTTTCGTAAAGAAAGAGTTAAACTTATTATCTGAACATTTCTTGTGGGATAACTACTCATCAATGATGCTTTAGTATAGAAAGAGTTAAACTTATTATCTGAACATTTCCTATGGGATAATTACTCAACAATGATGCTTTAGTATAGAAAGAGTTAAACTTATTATCTGAACATCTCCTATGGGATAACTACTCATCAATGATGCTTTAGTATATAAAGAGTTAAACTTATTATCTGAACATTTCCTATGGGATAATTACTCACCAATGAGCTTTAGTATAGAAAGAGTTAATCTTATTATCTGAACATTTCCTATGGGATAACTGCTCATCAATGATGCTTTAGTATAGAGAGGGTTAAACTTTTTATCTGAACATTTCATATGGGATAATTACTCACCAATAATGCTTTAGTATAGAAAGAGTTAAACTTATTATCTGAACATTTCCTATGGGATAACTACTCATCAATGATGCTTTAGTATAGAGAGGGTTAAACTTATTATCTGAACATTTCCTATGGGATAACTACTCATCGATGATGCTTTAGTATAGAAAGAGATAAACTTATTATCTGAACATTTCCTATGGGATAACTACTCATCAATGATGCTTTAGAATAGAAAGGGTAAACTTTTTATCTGAACATTTCCTATGGGATAATTACTCAACAATGATGCTTTGGTATAGAAAGAGATAAACTTATTATCTGTACATTTCCTATGGGATAACTACTCATCAATGATGCTTTAGTATAGAAAGGGTAAACTTTTAATCTGAACATTTCCTATGGGATAATTACTCACCAATGATGCTTTAGTGTAGAAAGAGTTAAACTTATTATGTGAACGTTTCCTATGAGATAACTACTCATCAATGATGCTTTAGTATAAAAAGGGTTAACTTATTATCCGAACATTTTATATGGGATAACTACTCGTAAATCATGCTTTAGTAAATAAAGGGTTAAACTTATTATCCGAACATTTCCCATGGGAAAATCACTCATCAATGATGCTTTAGTGTAGAACTGATTGAACTTATTATCTGAACATTAGATATGGGATAACTACGAATCAATGATGCTTTAGTATAGAAAGAGGTAAACTTATTATCTGAACATTTCCTGCGGGATAATTACTCACCAATGAGGCTTTAGTATAGAAAGAGTTAATCTTATTATCTGAACATTTCCCATGGGATAACTACACATCGATGATACTTTAGTATAGAGAGGGTTAAACTATTTATCTGAACATTTCCTATGGGATAACTACTCGCTTTAGTATAGAAATGGTTAAACTTATTATCTGAACATTTCCTATGGGATAACTACTAATTAATGATTCTTTAGTATAGAAAGAGTTAAACTTATTATCTGAACATTTCCTGTGGGATAACTACTCATCAATGATGCTTTAGTATAGAAAGGGTAAACTTTTTATATGAACATTTCCTATGGGATTATTACTCAACAATGATGGTTTGGTATAGAGAGAGATAAAATTATTATCTGAACATTACCTATGGGATAACTACTCATCAATGATGCTTTAGTATAGAAAGAGTTAAACTTATTATCTGAACATTTCCTTTGGGATAATTACTCACCAATGATGATTTAGTATAGAAAGAGTTAATCTTATTATCTGAACATTTCCTATGGGATAACTACTCATCAATGATGCTTTAGTATAGAGAGGGTTAAACTTTTTATCTGAACATTTCCTATGGGATAATTACTCACAAATGATGCTTTAGTATAGAAAGAGTTAAACTTATTATCTGAACATTTCCTATGGGATAACTACTCGTCAATGATGCTTTAATTTAGAAATGGTTAAACTTATGATCTGAACATTTCCTATGGGATAACTACTCATCAATGATGCTTTAGTATAGAAAGGGTTAACTTATTATCCGAACATTTTCTATGGGATAACTACTTGTCAATCATGCTTTAGTAAATAAAGGGTTAAACTTATTATCTGAACATTTCCCATAGGAAAATCACTCATCAATGATGCTTTAGTGTAGAACTGATTGAACTTATTATCTGAACATTTCCTATGCGATAACTACTATTCAATGATGCTTTAGTGTAGAAAGGGTTAAACTTATTATCTGAACATTTCCGATGGGATAACTACTCATCAATGATGCTTTAGTGTAGAAATAGTTAAACTTATTATTTGAACATTTTCTATGGGATAACTACTCATAAATGATGCTTTAGTATAGAAAGGGTTAACTTATTATCTGAACATTTCCCATGGGAAAATCACTCATCAATGATGCTTTAGTATAGAAAGGGTTAAATTTATTATGTGAACATTTCCGATGGGATAACTACTCACCAATGATGCTTTAGTATGGAAAGGATTTTAACTTTTTATCTGAACATTTATTATGGGATAACTACTCATCAATGATGCTTTAGTATGGAAAGGGTTTCAACGTTTTATCTGAACATTTCCTATGGGATAACTACTCAGCAATGATACTTTAGTATGGAAAGGGTTTTAACGTTTTATCTGAACATTTCCTATGGGATAACTACTCAGCAATGATACTTTAGTATGGAAAGGGTTGAACTTATTATCTGAACATTTCCTATGGGATAACTACTCATCAATGATGCTTTAGTATAGAAAGGTTTAAACTTATTATCTGAACATTTCCTATGGGATAACTACTCAGCATTGATGCTTTAGTATGAAAAGGGTTTTAACTTTTTATCTGAACATTTCCTATGGGATAACTACTCATCAATGATGATTTAGTATGGAAAGGGTTTTAACTTTTTATCTGAACATTTCCTATGGGGTAACTACTCACCAATAATGCTTTAGTATGGAAAGGGTTTTAACTTTTTGTCTGAACATTTCCTATGGGATAACTACTCATCAATGATGCTTTAGTATAGAGAGGGTTAAACATATTATCTGAAAATTTCCTATGGGATAACTACTCTTCAATGATGCTTTAGTATAGAAGGGGTTAAACTTATTATCTGAACATTTCCTATGGGATAACTACTCATCAATGATGCTTCAGTATAGAGAGTGTTAAACTTATTATCTGAACATTTCCTATGGGAAAATCACTCATCAATGATGCTTTAACCCATAGCGAGCCCCACAGAATGGTGAGCAGACGACACTCAGCAGTACATTCATCTGTTTGTTTGGGGATCCCTATGGGATAACTACTCATCAATGATGCTTTAACCCATAGCGAGCCCCACATAATGGTGAGCAGACGACACTCAGCAGTACATTCATCTGTTTGTTTGGGGATCCCTATGGGATAACTACTCATCATTGATGCTTTAACCCATAGCGAGCCCCACAGAACGGTGAGCAGACGACACTCAGCAGTTAATTCATCTGTTTGTTTTGGGATCCCTATGGGATAACTAATCAGTCAATGATACTTTAGTATGGAAAGGGTTAACCATTTCTTTACTAGATGGATCCCCCCAGTCAACTATAACAGTATTCATTCGGAGGGGTGTTCGGGGAATAGAATCAGACAGCAGACCGACTAACATATATGTGACCCGCCATATCAAATCGAGTCGTAAGTCGGGATTTTTTTACCCTGTGCCAATGCATTCTCTTATATATGCGAGTCGACCATAGGTCGCCTCGCTTATATAAGAGAATGCATTGGCCTAACAATTTTTTATCATGTTTTTTAAATAAATGTTTCTTACAATTTTTAGGACATAAAATTAAAAACACCCATCACCCTGCAGGGAGCCCCACACATATATAGAAGCATATAGAAGAGTGTCGTCTGCTCATGTTTGTCTGGGGCTCTGTATGGGTGAAATTATAAAATTGTTAAAGAATACAAGAACAAATTATTAAAATTAAAAAAAATTGTTAGGCCTATGAATTCTCTTATATATGCGAGGCGACCTACTCGCATATATAAGAGAATGCATTGGCACAGGGTAAACAAATCCCGACTTACGACTGGATTTGATATGGCGGGTCACATATAACAAGTGCAGACAGATTTAAATTAATTGGTGCGAAACAATAAGATAATAGTGTCAACACATGGCATAACTGAACATTTCCTAAGGTAACTACTCGTCAATGAATAGTTATTAAGGAAATGGGTTAATGTGGATTGAAGCCTCAAATCACAAACAGCGATCGAATATGTGTAATAATGAGTGAATTGTTTATACGAACTGTATGTGTCACAGACTCAAAAGAGATGGGTACAACAAAATTAATAGCGTCCTAATTTAACAGCACATTCTTTGCTTAATTTAACACAACATTAATATTATACATCATTATTACCGCAAGATATCACCCTTTCCGATAAATGTAGCATTATATATTGATTGGTATGATAAATTCGAATAAAATTGAGAAAAATCCAACCATTGGAATTTTGAAATCAGACGTAAAATTCGCTAAAGAAAATCAAGCAATCGACGAAAACCAGTATTATCCCAAAATCGATTCCATTATCTGGTTTACGCCCCCCACCCCCCACCTACAGTATTATCCCTATATCGATGTAGAGATCATATTCCACCAGTACACCATGAATCTCTATCTGCCTAACGCCTGTAGAGATCATATTCCACCAGTACACCATGAATCTATATCTGCCTAACGCCCGTAGAGATCATATTCCACCAGTACACCACGAATCTCTATCTGCCTAACGCCCGTAGACATCATATTCCACCAGTACACCATGAATCTCTACTCTGCCTATAACGCCCGTAGAGATCATATTCCACCAGTACACCACGAATCTCTACTAACGCCCGTAGAGATCATATTCCACCAGTACACCATGAATCTCTATCTGCCTAACGCCCGTAGAGATCATATTCCACCAGTACACCATGAATCTATATCTGCCTAACGCCCGTAGAGATCATATTCCACCAGTACACAATGCATCTCTATCTGCCTAACGCCCGTAGAGATCATATTCCACCAGTACACCATGAATCTCTATCTGCCTAACGCCCGTAGAGATCATATTCCACCAGTACACCACGAATCTCTACTCTGCCTAACGCCCGTAGAGATCATATTCCACCAGTACACCATGAATCTCTATCTGCCTAACGCCCGTAGAGATCATATTCCACCAGTACACCACGAATCTCTACTCTGCCTAACGCCCGTAGAGATCATATTCCACCAGTACACCACGAATCTCTACTCTGCCTAACGCCCGTAGAGATCATATTCCACCAGTACACCATGAATCTCTACTCTGGAAACTTTTTGTGTTTTGACAGGGAACCTTATAAAGTCGAAAACATAACGCGGGGAATATATTTCTTTGTTATTATCTGTTTCTAATAATGTACTTCACTGTAGGTGGGGGTGGGGGCCTCACTGTAGGTGGGGGTGGGGGCCTCACTGTAGGTGGGGGTGGGGGGCCTCACTGTAGGTGGGGGCCTCACTGTAGGTGGGGGGTGGGGGCCTCACTGTAGGGGGGGGGGGGGGTGGGGACATCACTGTAGGTGGGGGTGGGGGCCTCATTGTAGGTGGGGGTGGGGGCCTCACTGTAGGTGAAGGTCCGTAAGGGGGGGCTTCACTGTAGGTGGGGGGTGGGGGCCTCACTGTAAGTGGGGGTGGGGGCCTCACTGTATGTGAAGGTCCGTAATAATGCACTTCACTGTAGGTGGGGGGTGGGGGCCTCACTGTAAGTGGGGGTGGGGGCCTCACTGTATGTGAAGGTCCGTAAGAGGGGGGTGGGGGCTTCACTGTAGGTGGGGGTGGGGGCCTCACTGTATGTGAAGGTCCTTAATAATGCACTTCACTGTAGGTGGGGGGTGGGGGCCTCACTGTAAGTGGGGGTGGGGGCCTCACTGTATGTGAAGGTCCGTAAGAGGGGGGTGGGGGCTTCACTGTAGGTGGGGGTGGGGGCCTCACTGTATGTGAAGGTCCTTAATAATGCACTTCACTGTAGGTGGGGGGTGGGGGCCTCACTGTAGGTGGGGGGTGGGGGCCACACTGTAGGTGGGTGGGGGCCTCACTGTAGGTGGGTGGTGGGGGCCTCACTGTAGGCGAAGGTCCCAACTCGTGTAGATGAAGGTCCCAACTCGTGTAGATGAAGGTCCCAACTTGTGTAGATGAAGGTCCCATAATAATAATGTACTTCACTATAGGTGAGGGTCCCAACTCGAAATTTCATGATTTAAGTGACTTTGTGTGCGATTTTGCTTTGCGTTTCTTACAATTATAGAATTTATCCTGGGTAATTAATTTAATGCTTATTGCGATATAGGCTCACATTAAGTCACATAAAATCATGCAATTTCGAGTTGGGACCTTCATGTACAGTGAAGTACACTATATTAAGGAATAGATAATAATTAAGAAATATTTGCCTGTGTTATTTTTCCCAGTCAAAACCTCAAAGGTTTTGTACTGGTGGAATATGATCTCAACGGGCATTAGCCAGAGTAGAGATTCTTGGCATGGTCTACTGAACACCCGTATGGTGCACCACACAGACACGATCAGACGACATCCAGTAATAGATCCTTCTATATGTGTGGGGTTCTCTACGGGAGATTCATGGCATGATCTAACGACGTAGGAAACATGGATTAGTTTCTGGTATGTAAAATGGTCGGAAAATTGAAGCTTGCCAGAGCAAATAAATTCTACATGTATATTGGTGTATTTATCGTCTTATGTTAACTCTTTTGTCAAATTAGATTTAAAATTGTGGATGTTTAACCATTTATTTAGTATATATATCGTACTGAAATAAAGATGCATCCAGGGATCCAAACCTCAGTTACAACAACAACAACAACAACAACAACATATTTTCAGTGTCGCTTACTACTTTGTTTTGTTGCAAAAATGTTGAAAGCCAAATATGACATAAAATACAAATATAGAAAATAATATAATTGAAATTATTTGAAATTTAACCGAGTATTTGTTTTGTCCAGTATGAGCCTATATGAAGATTTAAGTCAACATGAACCTATTTACACGAGGATATGCTGGCAGGTAAGTTACATAATTCAAAGATGCGGCCACATGGGGTTTGTAGGTGTGTCTCGCCAATAGTCGGTCTCAGAATTACGTTCAGCCGCGTTTTATAACGCGAGCCACACTGAAAACACATTATAAAGAGCGCACATTTGGAAAGTCGATTTAGGTTCATATAGAGCGTAATTCAGATGGATATAATGCCAATCCCTTTCAGTGCAAAGTCTGATTTTTGTATCAACCCATATTTCCTCGATAATTTTTCAAATTTATTGATTATAATACTGTGATACATTGATGGAAAGAGCTCTTAGAGCTCTTTTCATCAATGTATCACATTATTATAATCAATAAATTTGAAAAATTATCAAGGAAATATGGGTTGATACAAAAATCAGACTTGTCACTGAAAATATGGGCCAATTAGTGTTTTTGAAATAAGTTCAATGTAAGCTTATTTTGAGGAGGTTGTACCTCTGGCGTCATAACTCATCTACTGATGTCTCTATCTTACCTTCGGCATCGTAAATCATAGAAATACTGCTGTCATTAGCTTACCTTCGGCATCGTAAAGAATAGAAATACTGCTGTCATTAGCTTACCTTCGGCATCGTAAATCATAGAAACACGGTCGTCTCTATTTTACCTTCGGCATCGTAAATCATAGAAATACTGCTGTCATTAGCTTACCTTCGGCATCGTAAATCATAGAAATACTGTCGTTTCTCGGGTTAGTATCCATCCAACTCACACTCATCTCGACTGATGACAGAAATGTCAGTGCATAGTGGTCTCAATACTACGTCGTCACAACTTGTTGACATTAATCCGGAAGCATCAATACTTAAAAGGGGGAAGCGCCAAGTATCTCATTAAGAGGGCGCTTTAGTAAGTAGATACATCGTTGTCATGACACTTCATGATTCTTATTGTCTCGAGTGATCCATGCATAATCCGGTCTCCATGCATCGAATGGCCATTTTTATTTGAGTTGTGGTTTATCGTCGGTTTAGCAGCTAGAATGATTTCGTTAATCCGCTATGCATCTTATACCCTTAAATCAACTGAGCCATCTGAGGACCAGATTTTTTTGGACAGATTAATGCGACTGATAAACTCTCAAACTCTCAAATTGAACTCAGAGATATTCGTCTTTTGTCGTGCTCCTTGCATAAACCGACACAACCATTAATATTCCACCCTATCCGACATGCTCCCCACATAGCGTACAAATACATGTATAAATCCATGAATATTCCACCCTATCTGATATGCTCCCCACATAGCGTACACATACATGTATAAACCATGAATATACCACCCTATCCGACATGCTCCCCACATAGCGTACACATTCATGTATAAATCCATGAATATTCCACCCTATTCGACATGCTCCCAACATAGCGTACACATACATGTATAAAAACATGAATATACTACCCTATCCCACGTGCTCCTAGCATAGCATAAACTGATAAACCATGAATATTCCACCCTATCGAACGCGCTCCTAGCATAGCATAAACTGATAAACCATGAGTATTCCACCATATCGAACGCGCTCCTAGCATAGCATAAACTGATAAACCATGAATATTCCACCCTATCGAACGCGCTCCTAGCATAGCATAAACTGATAAACAATGAATATTCCACAATATCCGATGCGCTATCTGCATAGCATGAACATATAAAACCATGAATGTTCCACCCTATCCGATGCGCTACCTGCATAGCATAAACATATATGTATAAAACCACGAATATTCCACCCTATCCAACGCGTTCCTTGCATAGCATGATAAACTGATAAACCATGAATATTCCACAATATCCGACGTGCTATCTGCATAGCATGAACATATAAAACCACGAACGTTCCACCCTATCCGACATGCTCCCCACATAGCGTACACATACATGTATAAACCATGAATATTCCACCCTATCCAACGCGCTCCTTGCATAGCATGATAAACTGATAAACCATGAATATTTCACAATATCCGATGCGCTATCTGCATAGCATGAACATTATAAAACCATGAATATTCCACCCTATCCGACATGCTCCCCACATAGCGTACACATACATGTATAAAACCACGAATATTCCACCCTATCCAAAGCGCTCTTTGCATAGCATAAACTGATAAACCATGAATATTCCACAATATCCGATGCGCTACCTGCATAGCATGAACATATAAACCATGAATGTTCCACCCTATCCGACATGCTCCCCACATAGCGTACACATACATGTATAAACCATGAATATTCCACCCTATCCGACGCGCTCCCCACATAGCATAAGTAGATCATGACACTTCATCATTCATATTGTCTCGAGTGAACCGTGCATAATCCAGTCTCCATGCATCGAACGGCCATTTTTATTTGAGTTGTGGTTTATCGTCGTTTCAGTAGCTAGACCGATTGCCTTAATACGCTATGCACCTTATCCTTATATCAACTGAGCCATCTGAGAACCCGTTTTTTGGACAGATTAATGCGACTGATACACTCTCAAACTCTCAAATTGAACTCACTGATATTCGCCTTTTGTCGTGCTCCTTGCATGAATCGACAAAACCAAGAATATTCCACACCATCAGATGCGCTCCTTGTATAGCATAAACTGATAAAACCATGAATATTCCACCCTATCCGATGCGCTACCTGCATAGCATGAAAATATTAAACCATGAATGTTCCACCCTATCCGACGCGCTACCTCCATAGCATAAACATATAAAACCACGAATGTTCCACCCTATCCGATGCGCTACCTCCATAGCATAAACATATATAACCATGAATAGTTCACCCTATCCTATGCGCTACCCCATAGCATAAACATATAAACTATGAATGTTCCACCCTATCCGATTCGCTATCTGCATAGCATGAACATATAAAACCATGAATGTTCCACACTATCCGACATGCTCCCCATATAGCGTACACATACATGTATAAAACCATGAATATTCCACCCTATCCAAAGCGCTCTTTGCATAGCATAAACTGATAAACCATGAATATTCCACAATATCCGATGCGCTACCTGCATAGCATGAACATTATAAAACCATGAATGCTCCACACTATCCGACATGCTCCGAACATAGCGTACACATACATGTATAAAACCACGAATATTTCACCATATCCAACGCGCTCCTTGCATAGCATACACTGATACACCATGAATATTCTACCCTATCGAACGCGCTCCTTGCATAACATAAACTGATACACCATGAATGCTCCACCCTATCCGACATGCGCCCCACATAGCGTACACATACATGTATAAATCCATGCATATTCCACCCTATCCAACGCGCTCCTTGCATAGCATACACTGATACACCATGAATATTCCACCCTATCGAACGCGCTCCTTGCATAACATAAACTGATAAACCATGAATATTCCATAATATCAGATGCGCTACCTGCATAGCATGAACATATAAACCATGAATGCTCCACCCTATCCGATGCATAAGCATATAAAACTAAGAATATTCCACCTTATTAAATGCGCTCCTTGTATAGCATAAACTGATAAAACCATGAATACTCCACCCTATCCGATGCGCTACCTGTATAGCATAGACATATAAAACTATGAATGTTCCACCCTATCCAACTCGCAACATGCATAGATGAACAGATAAAACCCTGAATATTTCACCCTATACGACGCACTCCCTGCATAGCATAAACGACATAATCATGTATATTCACATTATCCGATGCGCTCCTTGCATACCATAAACATATGAAACTAGAATGCCCTCACTGGAGTCCATACTTGCGCCCATCAAAATTTGGCATCTTTGTGGTGTCATGAAACAATAGTTCGCTCATTTGACAGACCGGTAGCGAATCTCGTACTATATACTGATGGAGTTATTCTTAGTAATATCGTAGGCGTTGATCTTTGACATATTTTTTTGAAAACATATAGACATCGCTCACAATACGGCGTGAAAGCGGTTGTTGCTGATGACGTAATTATATGTACCAATTTGGTTAAATTACTAGTTTGACTAAAATTATTTGTGTATGCCATTGCACTTCAGCAGTAAAAAAAAAACATCAAAGACAATTACAAAAGCGCCGAAATGCCAACACAACTAAACGACATGCGGTCATTGGTTGGTCTTTGATTAATCAATGTGTCAATATGCATATATGCCCTCAGCGACTGATCTCCGGTTTTCGTCGACGTTGACAGCGGAAATGGGGACACCGACGTCACCCTGGACTGTCTTCGCAGTGGAGTCGGTAACACCACCAGGCCAGTCTCCACCAGGGGCGGAATGTACCACCTCCATCCCTGCGACGCCGAGTTACCACGAGAGGTCGGCGTCGATATCATCGAGACAAAGAAGAGTTTAAAGAAAGACAACGGCCCACATGAAGAAGAAGTAGAAGAAGAGGAAGAAGAACAACAACAACGGCGGAGAGAAGAACAGCGAGAAATCCGGGCAAAATCATCTTCTGGGGAAAAACATCACAAAAGGAAGAAAAAAAAAGGGAAGATGAGAAACTCCAAAAATGGCTCATTTTTTATATGATTCAAATAAAAGCTAAAAATGAGGGGTTATTGGGAAAGGGCCATTCGGCACTTTCGAAGATCCCGGGATTAGCACCCCCCCCCCAACCACAATTACGCGCTCCGGTCTTCGGGAACATAAAAGGTCTATGGGGCAAATGTCACTTAATCCGAGATGCGCACCATAAAACACTGTCTCGTGTTTTAGAATGAGAATGGATGTTTTCCCAGTTTATTAATAAGGTATTTTAATAATTCATGTTTGCACACATACTTATTCCCCCCCCACTATAATAAGGTATTTTAATAATTCATGTTTGCACACATACTTATTCCCCCCACTATAATAAGGTATTTTAATAATTCATGTTTGCACACATACTTATTCCCCCCACTATAATAAGGTATTTTAATAATTCATGTTTGCACACATACTTATTCCCCCCACTATAATAAGGTATTTTAATAATTCATGTTTCCACACATACTTATTCCCCCCACTATAATAAGGTATTTTAATAATTCATGTTTGCACACATACTTATTCCCCCCACTATAATAAGGTATTTTAATAATTCATGTTTGCACACATACTTATTCCCCCCACTATAATAAGGTATTTTAATAATTCATGTTTGCACACATACTTATTCCCCCCACTATAATAAGGTATTTTAATAATTCATGTTTGCACACATACTTATTCCCCCCACTATATTAAGGTGTTTTAATAATTCATGTTTGCACACATACTTATTCCCCCCACTATAATAAGGTATTTTAATAATTCATGTTTGCACACATACTTATTCCCCCCACTATAATAAGGTATTTTAATAATTCATGTTTGCACACCATGTGACTTATTTCACAGTAAAATTGTCTTTCAATCGAACCGTTCTGCTCCGGAATGTGTGACCGGTGTGATTTATTATGCGTCTTTTGGCTGCATCTTTCGGAAATGTTTTGAACCAGAAATATGTTCGCACGCCATTTCCTCTGCGAAAAACAAAAAAAAATCAGGCGCGTTCATACATAACTCATTTTCCGAGTTGCAAGTTAAATAAATGTGCTTCTAAGATAAGATAAGACAAGATTTAATGCAAAATACACCCAAATGGGCAGTTGCAAACATGAATAAAATAAATATACTTTGACAAAAAGTAACTATATATTAGATGAGTAACATATATGCATATACACGTACAATGTAGTTTCCTAACGAATTTCTTTTTTGTCTTTTCATCGTAAAATTCAATTCATCAGTTATAAATTATCAGTTGACTATCTTGACTAGCTTTTATTGGAATCCCGAGCGGTGAAGAAAGACCGAATCATGTCACATATAACATTAATTGTTGCTTTGTGTTCATTCTTCATAATAAATCTAAATTTCTCATAATTCGTCATATCTGAAAAAATGTTAGAACTCTGTGATTATGTCCCTAAAATATGTATCGCGCATACTTTTGTAGGCTCTACATTCTAATATAAAATGGTACTATGTTTCAATTTGTTTACATTTACAAAAAGTACATAATCTTTCTTTAACGGGTAGTGGGGGCTGTCACTAATGGTCAGTATTATTGCCCACTTATTTTCCTTGAATGGTATATATATTTATTATACGCTCAACGGTGAATTATAGAAAAAAACGTGTTTAGATAAACATCGATATCACCCAGAAGGGGATATAGAATAATATAATTTCACACTAGCTATTTTCCTTGAATGGTATATATATCTATTTAATAAATATAACAAAACACTCACAATAAGGAGATATAGTTCTGTTTGTCGTGAGTATTTTGTACTTAAAGCTTCTCAATTCAATTCGATGTGGCGTTCGTTCAGATTCGATGGTCCTCATATAATCCGATTCGATGGTCCCCATATAATCCGATTCGATGGTCCCCATATAATCAGATTCGATGGTCCCCATATAATCCGATTTGATGGTCCCCATATAATCAGATTCGATGGTCCCCATATAATCAGATTCGATGTCCACATATGATCAGATTCGATGGTCCCCATATAATCAGATTCGATGTCCACATATGATCAGATTCGATGGTCCCCATATAATCAGATTCGATGTTCCTCATATAATCAGATTCGATGATCCCCATATAATCAGATTCGATGTCCAGATATGATCAGATTCGATGATCCCCATATAATCAGATTCGATGATCCCCATATAATCAGATTCGATGATCCCCATATAATCAGATTCGATGTCCAGATATGATCAGATTCGATGATCCCCATATAATCAGATTCGATGATCCCCATATAATCAGATTCGATGATCCCCATATAATCAGATTCGATGTCCAGATATGATCAGATTCGATGATCCCCATATAATCAGATTCGATGATCCCCATATAATCAGATTCGATGATCCCCATATAATCAGATTCGATGTCCAGATATGATCAGATTCGATGATCCCCATATAATCAGATTCGATGATCCCCATATAATCAGATTCGATGATCCCCATATAATCAGATTCGATGTCCAGATATGATCAGATTCGATGATCCCCATATAATCAGATTCGATGATCCCCATATAATCAGATTCGATGATCCCCATATAATCAGATTAGATGATCCCCATATAATCGGATTCGATGATCCCCATATAATCAGATTCGATGATCCCCATATAATCAGATTCGATGTCCAGATATGATCAGATTCGATGATCCCCATATAATCAGATTCGATAATCCCCATATAATCAGATTCGATGATCCCCATATAATCAGATTCGATGTCCAGATATGATCAGATTCGATGATCCCCATATAATCAGATTCGATGATCCCCATATAATCAGATTCGATGATCCCCATATAATCAGATTCGATGGTCCCCATATAATCAGATTCGATGTCCAGATATGATCAGATTCGATGATCCCCATATAATCAGATTCGATGATCCCCATATAATCAGATTCGATGGTCCCCATATAATCAGATTCGATGTCCACATATAATCAGATTCGATGATCCCCATATAATCAGATTCGATGGTCCCCATATAATCAGATTCGATGGTCCACATATAATCAGATTCGATGTCCACATATGATCAGATTCGATGATCTCCATATAATCAGATTAGATGACCGCTGGGCGCTCATTTGACAGACCGGTAGCGAATCTCGTCGCCACGTCACCCTGGACTGTCTTCGCCGTGGAGTCGGCAACACCACCAGGCCAGTCTCCACCAGGGGCGGAATGTACCACCTCCATCCCTGCGACGCCGAGTTACCACGAGAGGTCGGCGTCGATATCATCGAGACAAAGAAGAGTTTAAAGAAAGACAACGGCCCACATGAAGAAGAAGTAGAAGAAGAAGAACAACAACAACAACGGCGGAGAGAAGAACAGCGAGAAATCCGGGCAAAATCAAAGTCTCTCCATCTTCTGGGGAAAAACATCACAAAAGGAAGAAAAAAAAGGGAAGATGAGAAACTCCAAAAATGGCTCATTTTTTATATGATTCATAATAAAAGCTAAAAATGAGGGGTTATTGGGAAAGGGCCATTCGGCACTTTCGAAGATCCCGGGATTAGCACCCCCCCCCCAAACCACAATTACGCGCTCCGGTCTTCGGGAACATAAAAGGTCTATGGGGCAAATGTCACTTAATCCGAGATGCGCACCATAAAACACTGTCTCGTGTTTTAGAATGAGAATGCATGTTTTCCCAGTTTATTAATAAGGTATTTTAATAATTCATGTTTGCACACATACTTATTCCCCCCACTATAATAAGGTATTTTAATAATTCATGTTTCCACACATACTTATTCCCCCCACTATAATAAGGTATTTTAATAATTCATGTTTGCACACATACTTATTCCCCCCACTATAATAAGGTATTTTAATAATTCATGTTTGCACACATACTTATTCCCCCCACTATAATAAGGTATTTTAATAATTCATGTTTGCACACATACTTATTCCCCCCACTATAATAAGGTATTTTAATAATTCATGTTTCCACACATACTTATTCCCCCCACTATAATAAGGTATTTTAATAATTCATGTTTGCACACATACTTATTCCCCCCACTATAATAAGGTATTTTAATAATTCATGTTTGCACACATACTTATTCCCCCCACTATAATAAGGTATTTTAATAATTCATGTTTGCACACATACTTATTCCCCCCACTATAATAAGGTATTTTAATAATTCATGTTTGCACACATACTTATTCCCCCCACTATAATAAGGTATTTTAATAATTCATGTTTGCACACATACTTATTCCCCCCACTATAATAAGGTATTTTAATAATTCATGTTTGCACACATACTTATTCCCCCCACTATAATAAGGTATTTTAATAATTCATGTTTGCACACATACTTATTCCCCCCACTATAATAAGGTATTTTAATAATTCATGTTTGCACACATACTTATTCCCCCCACTATAATAAGGTATTTTAATAATTCATGTTTGCACACCATGTGACTTATTTCACAGTAAAATTGTGTTTCAATCGAACCGTTCTGCTCCGGAATGTGTGACCGGTGTGATTTATTATGCGTCTTTCGGAAATGTTTTGAACCAGAAATATGTTCGCACGCCATTTCCTCTGCGAAAAAAAAAAAAAAATCAGGCGCGTTCATACATAACTCATTTTCCGAGTTGCAAGTTAAATAAATGTGCTTCTAAGATAAGATAAGACAAGATTTAATGCAAAATACACCCAAATGGGCAGTTGCAAACATGAATAAAATACATATAATTTGACAAAAAGTAATTATATATTAGATGAGTAACATATATGCATATACACGTACAATGTAGTTTCCTAACGAATTTCTTTTTTGTCTTTTCATCGTAAAATTCAATTCATCAGTTATAAATTATCAGTTGACTATCTTGACTAGCTTTTATTGGAATCCCGAGCGGTGAAGAAAGACCGAATCATGTCACATATAACATTAATTGTTGCTTTGTGTTCATTCTTCATAATAAATCTAAATTTCTCATAATTCGTCATATCTGAAAAAATGTTAGAACTCTGTGATTATGTCCCTAAAATATGTATCGCGCATACTTTTGTAGGCTCTACATTCTAATATAAAATGGTACTATGTTTCAATTTGTTTACATTTACAAAAAGTACATAATCTTTCTTTAACGGGTAGTGGGGGCTGTCACTAATGGTCAGTATTATTGCCCACTTATTTTCCTTGAATGGTATATATATATATTATACGCTCAACGGTGAATTATAGAAAAAAACGTGTTTAGATAAACATCGATATCACCCAGAAGGGGATATAGAATAATATAATTTCACACTAGCTATTTTCCTTGAATGGTATATATATCTATTTAATAAATATAACAAAACACTCACAATAAGGAGATATAGTTCTGTTTGTCGTGAGTATTTTGTACTTAAAGGTACTCAATTCAATTCGATGCGGCGTTCGTTCAGATTCGATGGTCCCCATATAATCCGATTTGATGGTCCCCATATAATCCGATTTGATGGTCCCCATATAATCCGATTTGATGGTCCCCATATAATCAGATTCGATGGTCCCCATATAATCAGATTCGATGATCCCCATATAATCAGATTCGATGGTCTCCATATAATCAGATTCGATGGTCCCCATATAATCCGATTTGATGGTCCCCATATAATCCGATTTGATGGTCCCCATATAATCCGATTTGATGGTCCCCATATAATCCGATTCGATTGTCCCCATATAATCCGATTCGATGGTCCCCATATAATCAGATTCGATGGTCCCCATATAATCAGATTCGATGATCCCCATATAATCAGATTCGATGGTCTCCATATAATCAGATTCGATGGTCCCCATATAATCAGATTCGATGGTCCCCATATAATCCGATTCGATGGTCCCCATATAATCCGATTCGATGGTCCCCATATAATCAGATTCGATGGTCCCCATATAATCAGATTCGATGATCCCCATATAATCAGATTCGATGGTCTCCATATAATCAGATTCGATGGTCCCCATATAATCAGATTCGATGGTCCCCATATAATCCGATTCGATGGTCCCCATATAATCCGATTCGATGGTCCCCATATAATCAGATTCGATGGTCCCCATATAATCAGATTCGATGGTCCCCATATAATCAGATTCGATGGTCCCCATATAATCCGATTCGATGGTCCCCATATAATCCGATTCGATGTTCCCCATATAATCCGATTCGATGGTCTCCATATAATCCGATTCGATGGTCCCCATATAATCCGATTTGATGGTCCCCATATAATCCGATTCGATGGTCCCCATATAATCAGATTCGATGGTCCCCATATAATCCGATTCGATGGTCCCCATATAATCCGATTTGATGGTCCCCATATAATCCGATTCGATGGTCCCCATATAATCCGATTCGATGGTCCCCATATAATCCGATTCGATGGTCCCCATATAATCAGATTCGATGGTCCCCATATAATCAGATTCGATGGTCCCCATATAATCCGATTTGATGGTCCCCATATAATCAGATTCGATGGTCCCCATATAATCCGATTCGATGGTCCCCATATAATCCGATTCGATTGTCCCCATATAAACAGATTCGATGGTCCCATATAATCGGATTCGATGGTCCCCATATAATCAGATTCGATGATCCCCATATAATCAGATTCGATGGTCTCCATATAATCAGATTCGATGGTCCACATATAATCAGATTCGATGGTCTCCATATAATCAGATTCGATGGTCCCCATATAATCAGATTCGATGTCCACATATAATCCGATTCGATGGTCCCCATATAATCCGATTCGATGGTCCCCATATAATCAGATTCGGTGGTCCCCATATAATCCGATTCGATGGTCCCCATATAATCAGATTCGATGGTCCCCATATAATCAGATTCGGTGGTCCCCATATAATCCGATTCGATGGTCCCCATATAATCAGATTCGGTGGTCCCCATATAATCAGATTCGATGGTCCCCATATAATCCGATTCGATGGTCCCCATATAATCAGATTCGATGGTCCCCATATAATCCGATTCGATGGTCCCCATATTATCAGATTCGATGGTCCCCATATAATCAGATTCGGTGGTCCCCATATAATCAGATTCGATGGTCCACATATAATCCGATTCGATGGTCCCATATAATCAGATTTGATGGTCCCCATATAATCAGATTCGATGGTCCACATATAATCCGATTCGATGGTCCCATATAATCAGATTCGATGGTCCCATATAATCAGATTCGATGGTCCACATATAATCCGATTCGATGGTCCCATATAATCAGATTCGATGATCCCCATATAATCAGATTCGATGATCCCCATATAATCAGATTCGATGGTCTCCATATAATCAGATTCGATGGTCCCCATATAATCAGATTCGATGTCCACATATAATCCGATTCGATGGTCCCCATATAATCCGATTCGATGGTCCCCATATTATCAGATTCGATGGTCCCCATATAATCAGATTCGGTGGTCCCCATATAATCAGATTCGATGGTCCACATATAATCCGATTCGATGGTCCCATATAATCAGATTTGATGGTCCCCATATAATCAGATTCGATGGTCCACATATAATCCGATTCGATGGTCCCATATAATCAGATTCGATGGTCCCATATAATCAGATTCGATGGTCCCCATATAATCAGATTCGATGATCCCCATATAATCAGATTCGATGGTCTCCATATATTCAGATTCGATGGTCCACATATAATCAGATTCGATGGTTCCCATATAATCAGATTCGATGTCCACATATAATCCGATTCGATGGTCCCCATATAATCAGATTCGATGGTCCCCATATAATCAGATTCGATGGTCCCCATATTATCAGATTCGATGGTCTCCATATAATCCGATTCGATGGTCCCCATATTATCAGATTCGATGGTCCCCATATAATCAGATTCGGTGGTCCCCATATAATCAGATTCGATGATTCCCATATAATCAGATTCGATGGTCCCCATATAATCAGATTAGAAAATGATCTCCATACAATCAGATTTGATGATCTCCATATAATCAGATTCGATGGTCCCCATATAATCCGATTCGATGGTCCCCACATAATCAGATTTGATGATCTCCATATAATCAGATTCGATGGTCCCCATATAATCAGATTCGATGATCCCCATATAATCAGATTCGATGGTCTCCATATAATCCGATTCGATGGTCCCCATATAATCAGATTCGATGGTCCACATATAATCCGATTCGATGGTCCCCATATAATCAGATTCGATGGTCCACATATAATCAGATTCGATGGTCTCCATATAATCCGATTCGATGGTCCCCATATAATCAGATTCGATGGTCCACATATAATCAGATTCGATGGTCCCCATATAATCAGATTCGATGTCCACATATAATCAGATTCGATGATTCCCATATAATCAGATTCGATGGTCTCCATATAATCAGATTCGATGGTCTCCATATAATCAGATTCGATGGTCCCCATATAATCAGATTCGATGGTCCCATTATAATCAGATTCGATGATCCCCATATAATCAGATTCGATGGTCTCCATATAATCAGATTCGATGGTCCACATATAATCAGATTCGATGGTCCCCATATAATCCGATTCGATGTCCACATATAATCCGATTCGATGGTCCCCATATAATCCGATTCGATGGTTCCCATATAATCAGATTCGATGGTCCCCATATAATCAGATTCGATGGTCCCCATATAATCAGATTCGATGGTCCCCATATTATCAGATTCGATGGTCCCCATATTATCAGATTCGATGGTCACCATATTATCAGATTCGATGGTCCCCATATAATCAGATTCGGTGGTCCCCATATAATCAGATTCGGTGGTCCCCATATAATCAGATTCGATGGTTCCCATATAATCAGATTCGATGGTCCCCATATAATCAGATTAGAAAATGATCTCCATACAATCAGATTTGATGATCTCCATATAATCAGATTCGATGGTTCCCATATAATCAGATTCGATGGTCCCCATATAATCCGATTCGATGGTCCCCATATAATCAGATTCGATGGTCCCCATATAATCAGATTCGATGATCCCCATATAATCAGATTCGATGGTCTCCATATAATCAGATTCGATGGTCTCCATATAATCAGATTCGATGGTTCCCATATAATCAGATTCGATGGTCCCCATATAATCAGATTCGATGATCCCCATATAATCAGATTCGATGGTCTCCATGTAATCAGATTCGATGGTCCACATATAATCAGACTCGATGGTCCCCATATAATCAGATTCGATGTCCACATATAATCAGATTCGATGGTCCCCATATTATCAGATTCGATGTCCACATATAATCCGATTCGATGGTCCCATATAATCCGATTCGATGGTCCCCATATAATCAGATTCGATGGTCCCCATATAATCAGATTCGATGGTCCCCATATTATCAGATTCGATGTCCACATATAATCCGATTCGATGGTCCCCATATTATCAGATTCGATGTCCACATATAATCAGATTCGATGGTCCCCATATAATCAGATTCGATGGTCCCCATATAATCAGATTCGATGTCCACATATAATCCGATTCGATGGTCCCCATATAATCCGATTCGATGGTCCCCATATAATCAGATTCGATGGTCCCCATATAATCAGATTCGGTTGTCCCCATATAATCAGATTCGATGTCCACATATAATCCGATTCGATGGTCCCCATATTATCAGATTCGATGGTCCCCATATAATCAGATTCGGTGGTCCCCATATAATCAGATTCGGTGGTCCCCATATAATCAGATTCGATGGTTCCCATATAATCAGATTCGATGGTCCACATATAAACAGATTAGAAAATGATCTCCATACAATCAGATTCGATGGTCCCCATATAATCAGATTCGATGGTCCACATATAATCAGATTCGATGGTCCCCATATAATCAGATTCGATGTCCACATATAATCCGATTCGATGGTCCCCATATTATCAGATTCGATGGTCCCCATATAATCAGATTCGGTGGTCCCCATATAATCAGATTCGGTGGTCCCCATATAATCAGATTCGATGGTTCCCATATAATCAGATTCGGTGGTCCCCATATAATCTGATTCGGTGGTCCCCATATAATCAGATTCGATGGTCCCCATATTATCAGATTCGATGGTTCCCATATAATCAGATTCGATGGTCCCCATATAATCAGATTCGATGTCCACATATAATCCGATTCGATGGTCCCCATATTATCAGATTCGATGGTCCCCATATAATCAGATTCGGTGGTCCCCATATAATCAGATTCGGTGGTCCCCATATAATCAGATTCGATGGTTCCCATATAATCAGATTCGGTGGTCCCCATATAATCAGATTCGGTGGTCCCCATATAATCAGATTCGATGGTCCCCATATTATCAGATTCGATGGTTCCCATATAATCAGATTCGGTGGTCCCCATATAATCAGATTCGGTGGTCCCCATATAATCAGATTCGATGGTTCCCATATAATCAGATTCGATGGTCCCCATATAATCAGATTAGAAAATGATCTCCATACAATCAGATTTGATGATCTCCATATAATCAGATTCGATGGTTCCCATATAATCAGATTCGATGGTCCCCATATAATCAGATTCGATGGTCCCCATATAATCAGATTCGATGATCCCCATATAATCAGATTCGATGGTCTCCATATAATCAGATTCGATGGTCCCCATATAATCAGATTAGATGGTCCACATATAATCAGATTCGATGGTCCCCATATAATCAGATTCGATGTCCACATATAATCTGATTCGATGGTCCCCATATAATCCGATTCGGTGGTCCCCATATAATCCGATTCGATGGTCCCCATATAATCAGATTCGATGGTCCCCATATAATCCGATTCGATGGTCCCCATATAATCAGATTCGATGGTCCCCATATAATCAGATTCGATGGTCCCCATATAATCAGATTCGATGGTCCCCATATAATCAGATTCGGTGGTCCCCATATAATCAGATTCGATGGTCCCCATATAATCAGATTCGATGGTCCCCATATAATCCGATTCGATGGTCCCCATATAATCAGATTCGATGGTTCCCATATAATCAGATTCGATGATCCCCATATTATCAGATTCGATGGTCCACATATTATCAGATTCGATGGTCCCCATATTATCAGATTCGATGGTCCCCATATAATCAGATTCGGTGGTCCCCATATAATCAGATTCGATGGTCCCCATATAATCAGATTCGATGGTCCACATATTATCAGATTCGATGGTCCCCATATTATCAGATTCGATGGTCCCCATATAATCAGATTCGGTGGTCCCCATATAATCAGATTCGATGGTTCCCATATAATCAGATTCGATGGTCCCCATATAATCAGATTAGAAAATGATCTCCATATAATCAGATTTGATGATCTCCATATAATCAGATTCGATGGTCTCCATATAATCAGATTCGATGGTCCCCATATAATCAGATTCGATGGTCCCCATATAATCAGATTAGATGGTCCCCATATAATCAGATTTGATGATCTCCATATAATCAGATTCGATGGTCTCCATATAATCAGATTCGATGGTCCCCATATAATAAGATTCGATGGTCCCCATATAATAAGATTCGATGGTCCCCATATAATCAGATTCGATGGTCTCCATATAATCAGATTCGATGGTCCCCATATAATCCGATTTGATGGTCCCCATATAATCCGATTCGATGGTCCCCATATAATCCGATCGATGGTCCCCATATAATCCAATTGGATGGTCCCCATATAATCCGATTCGATGGTCCCATATAATCAGATTTGATGGTCCCCATATAATCCGATTCGATGGTCCACATATAATCCGATTCGATGGTCCACATATAATCCGATTCGATGGTCCCATATAATCAGATTCGATGGTCCCATATAATCAGATTCGATGGTCCCCATATAATCAGATTCGATGGTCTCCATATAATCCGATTCGATGGTCCCCATATTATCAGATTCGATGGTCCCCATATAATCAGATTCGGTGGTCCCCATATAATCAGATTCGATGGTCCACATATAATCCGATTCGATGGTCCCATATAATCAGATTTGATGGTCCCCATATAATCAGATTCGATGGTCCACATATAATCCGATTCGATGGTCCCATATAATCAGATTCGATGGTCCCATATAATCAGATTCGATGGTCCCCATATAATCAGATTCGATGATCCCCATATAATCAGATTCGATGGTTTCCATATAATCAGAATCGATGGTCCACATATAATCAGATTCGATGGTCCCCATATAATCAGATTCGATGGTCCCCATATAATCAGATTCGATGGTCTCCATATAATCAGATTCGATGGTCTCCATATAATCAGATTCGATGGTCCCAATATAATCCGATTCGATGGTCCCCATATTATCAGATTCGATGGTCCCCATATAATCCGATTTGATGGTCCCCATATAATCAGATTCGATGATCCCCATATAATCAGATTCGATGGTCTCCATATAATCAGATTCGATGGTCCCCATATAATCAGATTCGATGGTCCACATATAATCAGATTCGATGGTCCCCATATAATCAGATTCGATGTCCACATATAATCCGATTCGATGGTCCCCATATAATCCGATATGGGGACCATCAAATCTGATTATATGGGACCATCGAATCGGATTATATGGGGACCATCAAATCGGATTATATGGGGACCATCGAATCGGATTATATGGGGACCATCGAATCGGATTATATGGGGACCATCAAATCGGATTATATGGGGACCATCGAATCGGATTATATGGGGACCATCGAATCGGATTATATGGGGACCATCAAATCGGATTATATGGGGACCATCGAATCTGATTATATGGAGACCATCGAATCTGATTATATGGGGATCATCGAATCTGATTATATGGGGACCATCGAATCTTATTATATGGGGACCATCGAATCTTATTATATGGGGACCATCGAATCTGAATATATGGAGACCATCGAATCTGATTATATGGAGAACAACAAATCTGATTATATGGGGACCATCTAATCTGATTATATGGGGACCATCGAATCTGATTATATGGGGACCATCGAATCTGATTATATGGAGACCATCGAATCTGATTATATGGAGATCATCAAATCTGATTATATGGAGATCATTTTCTAATCTGATTATATGGGGACCATCGAATCTGATTATATGGGAACCATCGAATCTGATTATATGGGGACCATCGAATCTGATAATATGGGGACCATCGAATCTGATAATATGGGGACCATCGAATCGGATTATATGGGGACCATCGAATCGGATTATATGTGGACATCGAATCTGATTATATGGGGACCATCGAATCTGATTATATGGAGATCATCGAATCTGATTATATGGGGACCATCGAATCTGATTATATGGGGACCATCGAATCTGATTATATGGAGACCATCGAATCTGATTATATGGAGACCATCGAATCTGATTATATGGGGATAATCGAATCTGATTATATGGGGACCATCGAATCTGATTATAGGGGGACCATCGAATCGAATTATATGGGGACCATCGAATCGGATTATATGGGGACCATCGAATCTGATTATATGGGGACCACCGAATCTGATTATATGGGGACCATCGAATCTGATTATATGGGGACCATCGAATCGGATTATATGGGGACCATCGAATCTGATTATATGGGGACCATCGAATCTGATTATATGGGGACCATCGAATCGGATTATATGGGGACCATCGAATCGGATTATATGGGGACCATCGAATCGGATTATATGGGGACCATCGAATCTGATTATATGGGGACCATCGAATCGGATTATATGGGGACCATCGAATCGGATTATATGGGGACCATCGAATCTGATTATATGGGGACCATCGAATCTGATTATATGGGGACCATCGAATCTGATTATATGGGACCATCGAATCGGACTATATGGGGATCATCGAATCGGATTATATGGGGACCATCGAATCGGATTATATGGAGACCATCGAATCTGATTATATGGGGACCATCAAATCTGATTATATGGGGACCATCGAATCGGATTATATGGGGACCATCGAATCTGATTATATGGGGACCATCGAATCGGATTATATGTGGACATCAAATCTGATTATATGGGGACCATCGAATCTGATTATATGGGGACCACCGAATCTGATTATATGTGGACCATCGAATCTGATTATATGGGGATCATCGAATCTGATTATATGTGGACCATCGAATCTGATTATATGGGGACCATCGAATCTGATTATATGGGGATCATCGAATCTGATTATATGGGGACCATCGAATCTGATTATATGGGGATCATCGAATCTGATTATATGGGGACCATCGAATCTGATTATATGGGGACCACCGAATCTGATTATATGGGGACCATCGAATCTGATTATATGGGGACCATCGAATCTGATTATATGGAGATCATCGAATCTGATTATATGGGGACCATCGAATCTGATTATATGGGGACCATCGAATCTGATTATATGGGGACCATCGAATCTGATTATATGGGGACCATCGAATCTGATTATATGGGGACCATCGAATCTGATTATATGGGGACCACCGAATCTGATTATATGGGGACCATCGAATCTGATTATATGGGGACCATCGAATCTGATTATATGGAGATCATCGAATCTGATTATATGGGGACCATCGAATCTGATTATATGGGGACCATCGAATCTGATTATATGGAGATCATCGAATCTGAATATATGGGGACCATCGAATCTGACTATATGGGGACCATCGAATCTGATTATATGGGGACCATCGAATCTGATTATATGGGGACCATCGAATCTGATTATATGGGGACCATCGAATCTGATTATATGGAGACCATCGAATCTGATTATATGTGGACCATCGAATCTGATTATATGGAGACCATCGAATCTGATTATATGGGGATCATCGAATCTGATTATATGGGGACCATCGAATCTGATTATATGGGACCATCGAATCTGATTATATGGGACCATCGAATCGGATTATATGTGGACCATCGAATCGGATTATATGTGGACCATCGAATCTGATTATATGGGGACCATCAAATCTGATTATATGGGACCATCGAATCGGATTATATGGGGACCATCAAATCGGATTATATGGGGACCATCGAATCGGATTATATGGGGACCATCGAATCGGATTATATGGGGACCATCAAATCGGATTATATGGGGACCATCGAATCGGATTATATGGGGACCATCGAATCGGATTATATGGGGACCATCAAATCGGATTATATGGGGACCATCGAATCTGATTATATGGAGACCATCGAATCTGATTATATGGGGATCATCGAATCTGATTATATGGGGACCATCGAATCTTATTATATGGGGACCATCGAATCTTATTATATGGGGACCATCGAATCTGAATATATGGAGACCATCGAATCTGATTATATGGAGAACAACAAATCTGATTATATGGGGACCATCTAATCTGATTATATGGGGACCATCGAATCTGATTATATGGGGACCATCGAATCTGATTATATGGAGACCATCGAATCTGATTATATGGAGATCATCAAATCTGATTATATGGAGATCATTTTCTAATCTGATTATATGGGGACCATCGAATCTGATTATATGGGAACCATATAATCAGATTCGATGTCCACATATAATCCGATTCGATGGTCCCCATATAATCAGATTCGATGTCCACATATAATCCGATTCGATGGTCCCCATATAATCCGATTCGATGGTCTCCATATAATCAGATTCGATGGTCCCCATATAATCAGATTCGATGGTCCCCATATAATCCGATTCGATGGTCCCCATATTATCAGATTCGATGGTCCCCATATAATCAGATTCGGTGGTCCCCATATTATCAGATTCGATGGTTCCCATATAATCAGATTCGATGGTCCCCATATAATCAGATTCGATGGTTCCCATATAATCAGATTCGATGGTCCCCATATAATCAGATTAGAAAATGATCTCCATACAATCAGATTTGATGATCTCCATATAATCAGATTCGATGGTCCCCATATAATCCGATTCGATGGTCCCCATATAATCAGATTTGATGATCTCCATATAATCAGATTCGATGGTCCCCATATAATCAGATTCGATGATCCCCATATAATCAGATTCGATGGTCTCCATATAATCCGATTCGATGGTCCCCATATAATCAGATTCGATGGTCCACATATAATCAGATTCGATGATCCCCATATAATCAGATTCGATGGTCCCCATATAATCAGATTCGATGGTCCACATATAATCAGATTCGATGGTCCACATATAATCAGATTCGATGATCCCCATATAATCAGATTCGATGATCCCCATATAATCAGATTCGATGATCCCCATATAATCAGATTCGATGGTCCACATATAATCAGATTCGATGATCCCCATATAATCAGATTCGATGGTCCCCATATAATCAGATTCGATGATCCCCATATAATCAGATTCGATGGTCCCCATATAATCAGATTCGATGGTCCACATATAATCAGATTCGATGATCCCCATATAATCAGATTCGATGGTCCACATATAATCAGATTCGGTGGTCCCCATATAATCAGATTCGATGGTCCCCATATAATCAGATTTGATGTCCACATATAATCCGATTCGATGGTCCCCATATTATCAGATTCGATGGTCCCCATATAATCCGATTCGATGGTCCCCATATAATCAGATTTGATGGTCCCCATATAATCAGATTCGATGGTCTCCATATAATCCGATTCGATGGTCCCCATATAATCCGATTCGATGATCCCCATATAGTCCGATTCGATGGTCCCATATAATCAGATTCGATGGTCCCCATATAATCAGATTCGATGGTCCCCATATAATCAGATTCGATGGTCCCCATATAATCCGATTCGATGGTCCCCATATAATCAGATTCGATGGTCCCCATATAATCAGATTCGATGGTCCCCATATAATCCGATTCGATGGTCCCCATATAATCCGATTCGATGGTCCCCATATAATCCGATTCGATGGTCCCCATATAATCCGATTCGATGGTCCCCATATAATCAGATTCGATGGGCCCCATATAATCCGATTCGATGGTCCCCATATAATCAGATTCGATGGTCCCCCATATAATCAGATTCGGTGGTCCCCATATAATCAGATTCGATGGTCCCCATATAATCCGATTCGATGGTCCCCATATAATCCGATTCGATGGTCCCCATATAATCAGATTCGATGGTCCCCGTATAATCAGATTCGATTATCCCCATATAATCAGATTCGATGGTCTCCATATAATCAGATTCGATGGTCTCCATATAATCAGATTCGATGGTCCCCATATAATCAGATTCGATGGTCCCCATATAATCAGATTCGATGATCTCCATATAATCAGATTCGATGGTCCCCATATAATCAGATTCGATGATCTCCATATAATCAGATTCGATGGTCCCCATATAATCAGATTCGATGTCCACATATAATCCGATTCGATGGTCCCCATATAATCCGATTCGATGGTCCCCATATTATCAGATTCGATGGTCCCCATATTATCAGATTCGATGGTCCCCATATAATCAGATTCGATGGTTCCCATATAATCAGATTCGATGGTCCCCATATA